>JAZHYW010016104.1:0-176063 GCA_037355805.1 Ixodes ricinus | reverse complement strand
GTCGTCGTCGAGGGTTGAATTTCGGGACTAAGTCCGAACATCCGTCGCGGCTCGTTGTCAGCGCCAGAGTCCACCTTCCCATCTCCGTCGCCCGGCCTCCCCAGTCTTCCGCATTATCCCCGCTGCCGCCGCGCGCCAGACCAGCGAGAGCTCCCCTTCCCAACCTCAGCGGTCTGCTGCTGGAGCCCGTCGTCCGACCCTGCCGCAACACGTGCAGGCGCTCGAGCGTTGACGCTCTCCGGGAGGAAGTCCAAGATGTCCACCGCCCCCGTTGCCAAAGTTTTCCAGCAGGATCCCCAAAGGAACACTCAAGCATCAAAGGCGCCGTCTTCGCCACGTAGGCGACCGACAACAACTCCCAAAGCGCCAGCATTCGGTTGTCTACCAGATGGGGGCTAACGAAATCCCACAAAGAATGAAATATTCATATTTGCATTACCGAGTTTCTGGATGTATATAGAAGTGCGTCCTGTGCAGCGCCGAAGTTCACCTTTGCGGAACTAATTCATGGCCGCAAAATTGGAACACGTCTATACATCGTGGGTTCCCCGTCATTAGATAAGCCTGTTGACATCGAAATACAAAGCTCCACCAACGCACTTCTCGATTGCCAGAAACGCAGAAAGTTGTGCACAGACGATACAAAAATGGCAAAGTCGCTGTCAGTAGGTATAGGAGGCTACGCCCGAGTGAAGCTTCCCGCACATCATGAAAAGGGAACGCCGTCGTTTGGTTCACCTCTACTAGAGAAAAAGCAGTGGGACCATGCGCCTTCGTCACATCAGGAGGAGGGTGCCGCAATTAATCGAGATTGCCACGAGCCTACTGCAGCACAACGACAGTTGCGAAAGGACAACACCAGATACTAGATAAACTCGAACAGCTAGCCATCAGCCATGTTCACCCCAGCGAAGGTTTACAGAAGCAAGAAACCTCCGGACAGGCAGTGTCCCTTAGAAACCTTGCTACGAGGTTCGGATGACTTTCTGTCTACGGGTGGTTCTTCAACGGCAAGAGGAGGAGGAGCAACGGTGCATGAACAAAGAAGGATGGACAGAGCGCGAGAACTGAAGCAGTTCGTTTTTTGTTGTTGTTTTTCTGAGTCGACGGTGTAGCATGTGCTCCAGTATTAAAACACAACAAAAACCAACACTTCCTATGACGAATTCCATTTGTTGTTTTGGAGCGCGCCGGGATGAACTTTTCTTGAGCGCGCCTGTTTCACTAGGCGATCGGGATCGAGACGCACGTGTTCCAATGGACGTTTTGGAAGAGCTCCCACTCCAGATCTCGATCCGGATCTGAAAAAGGTCGCTCCGCCGATTTCGGAGGATTCAACCGGAAGCCAGCCTGGCCAGCCCTCGGCTCTGCACGCGTGACTTGCTTTCTCGCAGAGCATCTCGCCTCGAGATCTGGGCCCGAAGGAAGGGAGTTCTAGGGAAAGTGAATGACGGGAAAGCATCCGCCGATCCCAGAGGAGTGAGTGGCCATGTTCCACTGGGGATCCGAAGGCGTAGCGGCCCCGTTCGGATAGCGTGCTCCATCTCGGATCTGCTCTACTGACCCCGGCGGGCTTCAAAACGACCAGTGGAATTCACCATTACCTAGCAAGGCTGTCGTATTGAATTATCTACATTGTGTTGACAAAACAAGAAGGCAGTCTAACTTGGTAGAAGAACTTCTAGAAGCAACTTCCTAAAATCCCCACTGTTGTGGCCATTTTTGTTTTCTCTAAGAGACGTAGCCTCATCGGGGCTATTTCTCTTAGCTACACTTTGTTCATGCATCGTCGTCCTCTCCTCTCGGCATTGAAGAACCACCAGTAGACACAAAAGTTTAACCCAACGTAACAAGACCATGTTTTACGTTAGGTTCGGATTAACGTAACGCAACCTAACCATCATCTAACCATTCCTTCTCGGCCTTCCTACCATTTCTTACTTGCACCAATAAGCTTCGTTTTGTTTTGTTTTTCATTCGCGGTTCTTGGTAGTTCACATTGAAAGAAAGTGCATAGAAGCACAAGCAGGCACCCATTTATATATCTGCACTTTTTTTACCACAATTCGAAGACAGGCCGTACTGAGCCCGACTTTCGGTCGCAATCGTCTCGTGATTTTTTTACGACGTTTTTTTTATAATAAGTTATTAATGAGGCTTGTCCATCCGCCTATAGACAATTGCAAGCATGCCGCCTGTCTGGTGCGCCCCATGCGCGCAAGCAGGTGCAGCGCGTGCGTAAAAGTAGGTTTGGCTAGCTTGAAATTTCACGGACTTGCCCTCATGAGTAGAGACATGGCGGCGGCCAGACGCTCTGCTCGCAATCGTCTGTAGTAAGATTGCAGAAAAATACGAATTTATTAGAGTGTTTCATTCGTGCCCCGCGAATGGAACTATTCGCGGCAAGAAGTTTGGGTATCGCCACCTGGTGGAATTTTTTCACAACCCGGAGTGAGGATAGTATACAGCTTCTTCTGCTGGTGCAAGCACGTGCAACGCCAAACTTCTATGCACTATGAAAATGAAAACAGAACCGCGTGGGTAGCACGTGCACTACACATTGTGAGAAAAACAGAGGCGCCCTTACACGAGCTTCTCAAAGCGAATACAGTATCTCAGAGTGGCACGAGGACGGCTTGAGTTGTAGTACCAGTTCATAATAGTACATCGTGCGCTTTGTTTCGCAAGGGTGGGTTTTTCAAATACCCAAAGAAAAATCTTTTCATGTCACATTATACACTTTTTCCCCAAGGGCGCAGCCATCTTGAATGTTGTCACTTGTGGTATGCGGTAAAACATCGTTTTGATCTCTCCACGCCGCTGGAAGGTGTTTACGAAAAGTGCGATATTGTCCCACATTCTTGCTTTGCCTCACCTATATTTTCTCGCATATTCCAGGTTGAAATGTTTTATTATTTTTTTCGTCCCGCATATGAGATATGAACCCACCTGGCTAAAACGACAGGAAACAGGAAACGCCTATATCATAACAGGTCCCAATATAGCTGCACGGTGAATCCATCGTTCGCCACGCGCCCGACCTTTATCTCGCCCCTGTTATTTTTATTTTTGCGAAATATTTTATTGTTTTTTTCAGCGTGATCGACATTACGCGAACTATACTCCGTTTTACCTTACTGCGAGCAAACACTTACACGTTACTGAAAAAAAAGTAACTAACTATCGTTACTCGCTCAAAAAGTAACTAAGTTCGTTACTCTCTACTGAGATTAAAAAAGAACGCGTTACTTCAACTCAAGCGTAACACGTTCCTTTCTGGTTACTCTAGACGTGTCGTTTTTCTCAAGCAGTAGCCGCATTTGGATATTTAGGCAAAGGCATGCTGAATTCTCACATCACGCAATATGCTCATTGGAAGTATTAGTGTTGCTGTCGTTCTAAGCATGTTATGCGTGTGCGTAAAAACATAAACGTGACCAAAAAAAAAAAGATGTATGCACTCGTTTCGATGTGCTACCCGGTTGTGGACGCAAAGATTTCTTCAATGTTTTAGTACGAGATTTTTAGACACAGTGTTGTGTCATAAATGAAAACGAAATTGGGTAACTTGTGTTGCACAAGCTCCCCTCCGGAAGTAACCGATTACCGTTACTCGTTACCCTAAAAAAATAGAAAAAAAAGTTAATCTTTTTTTCGGAAAGTGACTAAATTGTTACACAGCTACCGAAAGAAAAAGTACCTGGGTACGAATAAAGGCTGGTTCACACACTTGTAACCGAGTATGACCGAGAGAGACCAGACAGGTTTTAAAGCCTCTTGCGACGTCTTAAGCGCCGTTCACATATAAGCGCCGTTCACACATATGCAACCGAGTAAGACCGAGAGAAACCAGACCGGCTTTTAAAGCTGCAGCGGAGCTGCGTCCTAAAGGCCCGTTCACACTCTTGCGACCTCTTAAAACTGGGTTCCTTAAAACCTCTTACAACGAGAGGACACACTGGCGCCATCTATTGGGTAGCAGTGTAAACTTGGTGGTCCGGCATATTTTCTATTTCTCTCGCGCATTATCCTCTCTTTCTTGGCTCGAAAAACTTTTGTTAACGTTATAAACGAGCCTTTCTTATAGGTATTATGCACATTTGACCTGGGAAATCCCGCAAAACCTTCGCTCTTGTGAAATGCAGTTCCAGGGTCGCCGCATAGATGGCGCCAGCGTGCCAGTGTGTTCTCTCGTCCTAAGAAATTTTAAGAAGTTTTAGCAGATCTCGTCTCTCTCGGTCGTACTCGGTTGCAAGAGTGTGAACGGGCCTTAAGACATCGCAAGAGGCTCAAAAACCGGTCTGGTCTCTCTCGGTCTTACTCGGTCGCAAGAGTGTGAACGGGCCTTTAGGACCGGGTGCGCTGCTGCGGAGCTGGTCCTAAGACGTCGTAAGAAGCTTAAAAACCGTTATTGTTTCTCTCGGTCGTACTCGGTTGCACATGCGTGAACGGGCCTTAAGGCGTTACTGCATGGTAACGCGTTACGTACAAATCTGGCTACGAGCCATTTCCCATGGCCAATCCCAGCGCGGCAAACGTATCGCGTGACCACTTTCCCCTCGCGTGGCTGAACGCCTTCCGAAGATCACGTGAAACCCAGCATGGCCTTGGATTGGCACCGATCGGCTCCTAAAGGCCCGTTCACACAGTTGCGTTCGGAGCGACCACTATGCTTACGAACGAATGCAACCGCTGCGACTTCAACGACAACTGTACGCGACGTGTACACACATGCAACCGCATGCAACCAAACGAATCAACAGCCAATGAGAAACGAGCTTCAGCTCTTGCTCCTAGCCAATAGTAAGCAACCCAGCTACGCTTACAAACATGGCGGACGGTTTCCTGCCCGACGCGAGGTCCACCGTCCTCACCGGAGCAGCCGGAGGTTTTTCGCGGCTACGGCGTACAGCCACGGAGATCTGCTGTGCGCCTACAATAGCTGTGTAAAGGCTGGTTCAGACATCTGAAACGAACCCGTTATCCACGACTGCGTCCGTTGTGACCGGAACGACCGCTCTGCGCCGCGCGTACACTCCTGCAACCACTGCAACAAGCGCAGTGCGTCGGCAGCACGGCGACCGCCTCTCCGCCGCCGTCAGCTGTTTCAGCGGTGCCTCTATAAAGAAGGGGACGCGCTGCCACTCACTTGCGTAACAGAAAATAGACAGACCGTCTTCTATGACCACAAACTTTATTTATATTTTTCAGGATACGCTTGCAGGGTAGTGCATTAAAAAAGAAAAAAGATGCAGTACGCCGTCTTGCACGATCACGACTTTAATACACGACTTTGCCAACAGTACAAATCTCGCCACACGCCTTTTCTACGATTATAAAAGACGATGTAATCTTAGCAGCGATATAGCAACGTAGAAATATAATTTCGTGATCAAATAGACGTTGCGAGCGAGACGTTGCGAGCGTTCAGGATTGCTAACACTAATCACCTTTCTCGGGTGATGAAAACGCGTGAAAATTCGCATCCTTTATACGGTACGCACCAGTAATACCTTGAACTTGAGCACACGCATGGAATGCGCCAAAAAAGAAATCCGGGCGATGTTCGAGGACACAAATGCTAAGAAAGCACCACTGTAGTCGAAGTAAACAAACACGACGGCACGGGCGTTTCTGCTGTCTTGAGAGTGCCGCCACGAGATCGCCGCACGAGTAGGTGGATCTTCCCTTCTAGTACGTGCTGGGTTATCATAGCGACACACGACGAGAATTCACAGTCAAGGATAGCGCTTTTACGGGGAACGATGAGAAGTTTCCACCACGCCGTCCACGTCGACGATCACCACCGACGCCATGTTTGCAGACTAGAAGGAGCCCGGCACGACCGGCATGCAACGCGCGCGACCGAGCTCTCCTCGACCTGTGATTGGTCTGTCGCTCCCGTCGTTCCCGAACGTAACGAAAAAGTTCAGCCCGGCTCAACTCCTTGCGTTGCGAACGAACACGAACGAAACGACCGTTTGGCGCTTCGTTGCTATGGTAACTCGTCGTTCCAACCGGTTGCATTCGTTCGTAAGCGTACACTCTTAAAAATGTTTGTGCGTCTACTTTCACGCACACCACTCGGAGAGCCAATCAGCGCAACTTGCGGAGGCAGCTCAGCGAATGACGATGCCGAAACATCCGTGTAGACCAAAACACGCAGTCTGAGTTGTGACATTAAGCAATGCAAAACGTCACGCTTGCATTGCTTAATGTCACAACTCGAACTGCGTTTTTTGGTCTAAACATATGTTTCGGCATCGTCATTCGCTGAGCTGCCTCCGCAAGTTGCGCTGATTGATCTCCGAGTGGTGTGCGTGAAAGTAGACTGCGCAAACATTTTTAAAGAGTGTAGTGGTTGCTCCGAACGCAACTGTGTGAACGGGCCTTAAAGCGTCCGCTGCGGTCCGATTGTAAGGCATATAAGGGAGTATACATAGAGTGGAGTATAGGAACTGCAAACATGGCGGTCCGGACTTTCCTGCTTGCTCTCTCTCCAGGGCCCTTGGGGTAGCGTTTAGAAATGCCCGGATGGCCGCTCCCGTCGTTCATTGCGGTAACTCTTAATTCGATTCGCCACGCACGGCGGTATCGTAGTTGCGAAAGCGACTCGACGCGGCAGAGACCAGCGTAATTGCCTCTTGTGCCATTTTTTTCGTCTCGGGTAATAAACGCGTTTTGTTTTCTGGTTTTTTATTTAAGTCGTCAAAACTACAAAATAAGAAAAACATTTTTTTTTTGTCATGACCCAACATATTTTTAGTTAATATACTTGATTCCAGTATTATAGAAGGTATGCAGTCAAGGACAGCTTAAGAAACGCAGGGCGTCGCTTATTATGTTAATTCAGGTTTCTTGTTCCGTCATTGGTTCTTCTGCCTTCTATTGGCTAATGAAGCAATCTCATTGGCTGAGGAGCGATAATTAGATGTTCCCAAATCTCCACGCCCCGCACGTCTAAAGTTGTCAGTGGTAATAGTAGGCAGTTTATTGTTTAGTCGAGAAATAACAGGGCATGCCAATTTAGGATGCGCCATCTGGATACATTATTACCTGTTCCTGCATGTGTGCTTGCGCAAGAACGCTAACGAGTGTTTCGTCGATATATAGTGGCCGGCGCGTACCGCTACTGAATATGACGCTCGAAGCTGTATATAATCCGAGGCTAATCGCGGCTCTAGCCAAGCAAACGGCAGGCAGACATGCAAAATGTTCCACAAAGGACTAAAAAAAAAACTAAAAAAGAAGGCGGGATGTTATGTTGTCAACTACCGCGGTCATCAGGGTACCAATAAAACGGGATCATTAGCCATGTTCAAACTTTTCCGCAAATCAATATCTTGAAATATTCGCCTTAGCAGTAACATTCAAATTGGAGATTTGTTGCCTGTAAGCCAAGTATATGCTCGAGCGAGAAGCTGAGAGTAAGCACGCAGAGTTGGTTAGGAAACGGCATATTCTAAACACCGGAGACACGGAGAAATTGAATAACAAAAGAAGAGGGCACAAAATCTCAATTTAGTGTAGTCCTGTTCGTTATTTTCGTTCTCCGTGTCTAGGGCTTAAGATGATGACGGTATATCAGAAGTTAGATGTCGGGAAATTACATTTTTCTCCCTACCATTGAATGGCGAATTTAAGCTGCATAGGGCCCGCCCAACTGAAACTAAGGAGAAAAAAGTGCCGAAAACGACCACGTGGCGCTTGATAAAATGAATTTGAGGGGAAGTCTCCACCTTGTGGACTTCCTCTAAAATTTATTACATCAGATCATTAACATCTCCTCTCACCCTTGCTGTAGCTACGATCAAGACTGATGCCAACTGTTTGATACACTGACTTTCAGCTCCTGGGTAGCTCAGTCGGTAGAGCGCGTCGCAATTCTTGGAGAGGTCTCGGGATAAAATCCCGAACCAGGCGGATTTTTTTCAGTTGCTATCAGTCGCCTAGAGGGAATGAGTTGCGTTTCAGGAGGGAACCAGACTTTATTTTTACGTGACACCAGAGTCTTCCACTACGCTGGTGACGCTTACACTCTAAGAAATGCCTGTGCGTGTACTTGTCCGCAAAACACTCAAAGAGCCAATCTCTGCTATCTAGGAAATCAGCTCAGCGAATGATGAGGCGGAACATCTGTTTGGACCTAAAAATGAAGTCTGCACTGTGGCATTACGCAATGCAAAGCGTCACGCTTGCATAGCGTAATGCCACAGCGAGATTTAATTTTGAGATCTAAACAGATGTTCCGCCTCATCATTCGCTGAGCTGATTTCATAGATCGCAGAGATTGGCTCTTCGAGTGTTTTGCGGGCAAGTAGACGCGCAGACATACGCGGAGAAATTTTGTCGACTGAACTCTAACAATGAGCTAGGACAGATGTTTGGCGAAAGTTAACATTTCTCTTAATTGGAAAGTGCCAGCTAATCCGAATATTTCAGAAGGTAATTAGTGCCTAAAGTTGAAGCTCGGGCTAGTTGATATGACATATTGGAGAATGAAAACAGCGCAAAGGACGAGGGACCAGACGAAGAAAGCCGCAGACACAGCGCTGGCGCACAACTTCGCATACAATAATATTGGCGAGAGGACTCCATGTCGCGATGAGTACTGATAAATGTGGGATTTGAATTGGCAGCCTAGTTGAAAGTCTCTCTGTATCTAAAACACGGGTCTCCAAACCCGGTCCAGGAAGGTCTTCCGACCGGCCCGTGGCTGACCAGCGTCCTTCCAATGAAGACCGGCCCGCGACCCGCTTCCGGCAGGCCGCTTTACCGGCGCATAACTAAGCACACGTAAACAAACGGCGCGACGACGCACGACGACAAAGGAAGATACCAGAAAGAAAGAGCGAAAACTGCCTATCGCAACGCGGGTCCTCTCGCCATGTTATTCATTGAACATTCTCACCACCAGCATTATCATTCTTTGTCCCCTTTTTTTCCTATCTGTATAACTAAATATGTTAACATTCCTTTGCGTTCCCCTGCTATTCTTTAATGCACGGTTCTATCATTCTCATTAGTGTTCCGCCCCGTGTGAACATGTCAAAATTTCTATGCGCTTTGATTTATATCTGGTGAGTTTTCTGGGTCCCATTTAATGTGTAATGCCATAATTTGATAAATATTTGATTTTGAATATAAAATATATGTATCCATCTACCTTAAATTCTTTTTGAAAATGTGTTGCTTCTAACTTTTGGTTTTGTATTTAAATGCTTATTTAAAACTAATTATTTAGTTTTTCCTCGTTTATATTTCCTTGTTAGTTTTGCGGTCCTCGGGACAGCTACAGTCCCCGATTTGAACTCTTAGTCAAAAATTTGGAGACCCCCGATCAAAAACATTGTACACCACCTGGAATGCGGAGGGCCGCTTGGCCAGCGCTAAACGCTCGGATACTCTCTGCTGGCTTTGATAAGAAGATTTCTGTAGGTTTCGCTCTCGGAGACCGATTGTCTGCGTGATTAGCATACGTTGGTCACGCACGAAACAAAACATGCTCAACATTCTCCACTTCATTGCATGAAATCCAGTGTGGTGTAATAAAATATCTTAAAAGATGTAAACATATGTTTGTTTGTTTTTATTCTTTTTAATTCGAATGATGGCCAAAGTATGACGTTGTCAAGTGAAGAACTGAAAGCAGATTAGCTGAAACCGACAATATGAGATTCTCCTGTCGTTAAGTAAAAAACAAATAATACGCAAGCAGATAATTTACAACGAAATGTCGCTGACGTGTTTTGGTCTGCCATATTGGTGCTTTACTTGCAACGAACGTCACCTTTATTTAATGCTTTTACGGAATCGAACTGACCGTTGCTTTGAAGTGAGCAATTTGCAGTACGTCTGAGTGCGCCGTCCCCAAGCGTATGTTCAGAAAAACCTTCAACCTTATTGTCTGCCAGAAACGACCGCAATCTCGGTATTGTGGAATACATGTCACCGGAGGCGTTGCGGAAGCTCGACGTGAGCCCACACTCAGCAGCAACAGACTCAGCAACGGCCGCCACTGAATATACCACAAGACATCGCATCAGACGGCCATCCAGGTGAGATTGCGCATGTGCCCTTAACACCACTCAGATTCCACTCCAGAGAAGTCGCCCTAATGAAGTCGCAGCCTAAGTGTCGCTGGTGGGTGAAAACGATTTGTGTCGCCGTCACCTTCCTTCCGCTAGGTCCGCTGCAGTTCAACAAACCACTTGCCGCGACATTCCAGCGAGACGAGCGACGACGAGTCCCTAGATTAAAACGCACGCGGATTCGTTTTCAGGGTTAGCTCCCTCGTGTCCCAAGATGGACCAGAGCAGAAGGTGGAAGCCGTCTGAACCAATCAGCTTCCTCGAATTACCCGCGTCATTTCTTTCTCGAAGCAGACTGGCCAATCGAATTCCAAGAACGAACAGAGGCGTTATGAGCGCCCTCAGCGGATTCGACAAATGAGACCTCGACGGAAGACGAAACTTATGGGAGCGGATTTCCGGAGTTCGTGTGACTCGTCGGTGCTCGAGTCTCGGTCCAACTGAGAAGCGGAAAGCGAGTGTACCCCGGGGAACGCGATTACAACGGCACGCGGGGTTAGCCCCGTCGTTCGTGAAGGGCAGCGTGCTCGTTAGGGGTTGCGTACCGCGAAGAACGCGGGCTCGCGGTTGTTGGCTACGGGGTCGCCCTCGAATGCCCGAGCGCTCTCGCCTTTTTTAATTACGATAAACGGAGCCGGCATTGTTCGGCGCCGGACGCACCAGCGACACCGCATTCATCACGGCCCGGTGAGACAAAGGCGACGCCGGGGAAGCACGTACCGCGCGTTGGCCGCGTCGGGAACGCTGACTCGACTCTCCGTCCGGAGTATCGCCGTACGTCCGCTTGATTCGCCGAGAGCAAGGGGGGACTTTGGCCAACACCTCCTCGGTAACAAGGACGTATGGCCGAATTTTCGACGTGCTCTCGGGACCCCCACAGGCATCGCCTCCCTTGGTTGAAGGGGAATATGTGGATTGTGAATGTTATGACGTGGTCTTGAGATTGTCAAATAAATTAGGTTCACACTATCAAGCTTCGCTCAGACTGCTGATACGTCATACAAAAGACAGTCTGCAGACTCTGCACACACTGTGCGAGGTGTGTTCATTCCTTGATCGCCGCAATATCCGTGGTTCCAATCAGTGGCGTCACGAGGGTCAGAGGCGACCGGAGCGGTAGCCTGCCGCGACACCCCCCCCCCCGCCCCCGCTGTCGCATAGCCCGCCGCAAATCCCCCCCCGCCCGCTGTCGCATAGCCCACCGCAACACCCCCCCCCCCGCTCTCGTGGCCCGCTGCAACACCTCCCTGAGCGCTGCACCCGGGGCGGTCCGCCCCCCCCCCCCCCCTTGTGACGCCACTGGTTCGAATGCCGCGTGCCCAAGCTTTCTCCTCGAACTCGTCGCTGCACGCGGCATTGGAAGCACGGATCTCGCGTCGACTCATGTTCAAATCTTCATGCAGACTGTCTTTCGTACGATGTATAAGCAGTGTATAAGAAGTGTGAACCTTTATGCACTGCTTTGGTCGTATTGATTGGTCGTACAAAAACTGTCTGCGGACATATTCGAAGCATAGAAAGGCATGGAGCGAACATGCTTCGAAAACTCTCATGGCGTGTCCGCGGACAATTTTGTTATCATGTCTGCAGCCGTGTTTTCTGTATTATGTACTTGAGCAGTGCGACTACGGCTTGAGAAAGCCGGGGTCACACTGTTCGTAGTACATCGTACAAAAGACAGTCTGCAATACAAATTCGAACGCGAGTCAACGTGAGATCGGTGCTTCGAATGCCGCGTGGCAACGAGTTCAAGCAGAAACTTGGCACGCGCACATTTCGAACCACGGATATTGCGTTGACTCGTGGTTGCAGACTGTATTTTATATGATTTATGAGCAGTGTGACCCCGGCTGAATTATGGTTAGTTCTGAGCGTGTTACGCAAATCCCCGTAGTTGAAATATACTTTTTCTTTGTCTTTTTATTTGCTTGAATATTTGCGGGAAATATTACTAGCATAGCATTACCGGGAAAGATACTTTTTTTAAATATCCTATGGACCGTACTTTTCAATATTTAATCCAGTGTGCTCACCGGCATATCGTAAAATTCTTTCTTAGGTCAAGACGACAATTTGGACCTGGGCATTTGTCAATGACTCCCTTCATCCCACAGTGATTAGCTTTCCGAGGGCTTGGAGAGAAAATAGGCGACGGGTATATTTTTAGGGTGAAAATTACGGTTCGACATCATAGCCAGTTGAGGTACTAAAAGCAATTTGACTTCAGACTTCCAAGGAATGGATTTTTCACTTTTGACCACTGGGGTAACGTAAACCCAACTGAGAAGTTCTAGTGCTATTATTTTTATTGCCTCCACTAAGTGACGGTTTCGCACTTCGATTATACTTAATGGTGTTACTCATTCATACAGAAATTCAAAATTTTACCTAAAAAGCTGTGACAAAACAAAAGTTCAACGGCGTGTACTTAGCGGTGAATCCATCAAATTCTTAAAGAAGCTTGATGAAAAAAGTTATGTTGAAACCACAGAATTGTTGGCAAGTTTCTACTGACAATACGCTCAAAAACTTACTTTTTAAATATATATATTTTATTGTCTTTTTTTTTTTCTTTTGCAGGTACGGTTTTTTTTGTTGCGTGTTTTCATATTTGTTTAAAATGTCGAACCAGGTGCGCGGAGTCTGCTATTATATGCAAACTCATCCATGCTTCCTTTTGCGTTAGAAATAAAATATCCGTCCACTCTTATTTACTTTCATTTACCTTTCAATTTAACTTTCCTGCCTGGATAATTTTCAAATCTTCAACTTAAAAAGAAAAGTTTACCGCGTAGTGTAAATTTTTCACACTAATTTGAACCTTAGTTCAACGGAGATAGTGGTGAAACTAAAAAGGCCACGATCAGTCACACAACCGCCTTTGAGTCCTTTAGACCCCAGCGAAGCTTAAAACACTTTTAGTGGTCCCTGCGCGAATGATCGCTCTGGCGTCCTTTTTACTCGATGTGGAGGCACAGCGCAATAAACACTTGAACCGAACTGTTTTGCAATCCTTACATCCTGGAACTGCACCCCTGGAGAAAACCATTCAAAGGACAGAAACGTAAGCCATTTTCGTTTCCTCCTATTTTTTTGTTTTCAACCGAGGTGGCACCTTGACTCATCTAGAGCCACCCAATAAGCAACGAGTGATATGTCTCATCAGCAATACGGTTACGTATTATTAGTGTTGCGCAGTTTAATCGACTTTCAGCCTACGTGCTTAATAGAAAACTCAGAAATTTCCTTCCTAGTGAAAGACAGCACGATTGGGAAGAGGACGAATCAGAGAGATACACAGGACAAACGCTGACAAGCAACCTAAATATTCTTAGAACAGGAACACGAAATTGACGCTGATGCTCCCGCGAACAACAGTGTCAGTTTTCTTTCTATTCTATCGTTCCATTTTCAGAGTTCGTGCGTATGGCGCGTGATTTACTGGCTTTCCGAAGCGACGAACATGCGTGTGCTGGGACGGAAAGATCGCAAGCTGGGCTTAGGACTTGTAAATATTAGAATGGTGTGTAGGGAGTATTCACTGGCGGCCATAGCTGTGTGCGCGACTGGTCAGCACGTGCTGACGGCGAGCTTCCACAGCTCTTTTGCAGCGTGCAACCCGCACCATCAAGAATGCCGGTCTTAGCAACCTATTAATGCGAGGTCATACTTAGCATGCGCTCTAAACACTGAACTCTAATAAGGTGTCCAATGAATACCCCTTATACTCCATCTCATGAGTTACGCGCAGCAGAGGCAAAAGCGCAGACGCGAATGCGTGGCTCTCCGACGTGTCGTCCTTCCCGAGCAATCGCGAAAGTAAAGCGAATCTGAATGCTATGTGCCCGCGCCATATGCATTTGCCTTTGCTGCACACAACTCTTTTTTGTCTTAGTACCAGACGCTCTGTTTTTCACTATACTATGAACTCTTACCAACTCGCCAAAATGTACATTCCAATAAATTTATTTCCATGGCCCAGCTTGCTCGCTTCACTGCCTGTTACAGAGCTAACACCTTATCCTAAAGCCTGGTTCACCCACTTGTGACTGCTTACGACCGGAGAGGCTTAAAAGCCAGGTTTAAGCATCTTGTGAGTAGTTACGACCGGCTGCGTTGCTGCGCAGGCGGTCATAAGCAGTCACAAGTGGCTTAGAAGCCGGTTGTGGCCCAGTCGGTCGTAGTCAAACGCAAGTGTTTCAAGCAGCCTTAACACTTCATCGAAAACGAAAACAAAAACTCGCATTCAAAAACGATAATTGACGCAATCGGCGCCCGAAACTCTGGGCAGCAATATGGCGGCGCCCACAAGCAGCCGGCGCATAAACAAACGTCATGGGACGTGAACAGACGAATGAGCGTCGAAGTGCCGCCAGACAGTACAGGATAAAAAAAATTAAAACGAAGAGTGACGATAACCTCAGCGTAGCGTTTGAGTGACTCCAGTCAATAGGAGTCACCGGACGGAAACGGAAGTCACTTTCGTTTCCTCTCGTTCCTTCGAGCGACGCGGTCCCTCGCCTCACTCATCGGGTACGCGCACCTCTAATACTACGTTCGCTTAATGAGCCGATTTTGTGGGGGCTGTTGATCCGGCCCCATTCATCTCGACGCCCGCGAGCTCCAAGGCTTTCGGCGAACTGCGCGGCCGAGAGTGTCTCCTGGAAGCAGTATAACGGCTCCGAGCGCACATTTGCTCCATCCAACGCACAACAAGCGGCGTCTGCATGCCCGCTTTGCCGGGTCGAACGCCGCACCTCATTGTGCCGGGGAGCCGGAGACTCGACTGGCTTTTGTAGTTGCGTAGAGAAAACTCATAAGAAAAACGGTAATTGGTGATTAAGCCCAGTGGTAGCCACCGCGACCGAAAACGAGCATGCTGTGCCCTCGTGGGACCGGCTACAACTTTTTTTTCCTTTTTTTTTTAGGGGGAGGGAGGGGGGACTCAATCGTGGGCGGTCCGGAAGTTCCGGTGCCCCTTTTGTCCTGTCCCTTCAATGGAATCTAGGTTCTGCGTCGCTGTCCTCCCGTTCCCTGGCTGTGATCCGACGGAGAGGAAATGGCCCTCTGAGCGTAAAGTGCCCGTCGTTTTAAAGCGTTCTTCTAAGGACTGCCTTCCGTTCTTCGTTGACACTTCCTTTTCTATTTCTTTTTAACGGGGCAAGTTACAAGTGCTGAAGTCACACCACTCGAATCTGTTACCGTTCTCTCTGTCTCTCATTTCTACCTCCCCTTCCCTCGAGCAGTTATTAACAGTCTCGTCAGTCTATACGGAAGCACAGACTAAGTAGACGAAACGCTAGCTATCTTTGACTTTAGCTGCCTTCGTTTCTACATGTTCGAATAGTGAGTAGAGAAAAAGACAGCTAGCTTAGCGTCTACCACTATTGTTCTTCCAGTCAGAGCTCGGTGCTCTGGCGTCTCCCCCTCTACTTCAGTTTCTACCCGTATAGGCGCGTCTTTGATCGTTGATCAGCGCCTTCCCTTGATGAGCCTGATGAGCCTTCACTGCTCCACTTACGGGTCACCACGAAATCTTGAACGTGAGAATGGATCGTGGAAGGAGACACGCATTCGTGTTCTGCTTCGTGTTTAGATTTTCACCAGTTTGAATGCGAAGCTATTCTAATTACTAGATTTCGATGCTCATCCAAATCAGAGACGGGAGGTGCCATTTTAATGGCAGACTAGCTTCAATCGGCATTTTGGACGGTCATTTTGGGGCTTCGTAATAAAGTAAGTGTATACACCGTATCACCACATGTCCGCCGATAAACGATAAACTAGAGTCTAATTTTGCCACCAACTCGCACCCAACACGGAAAAAATAGATGTCAGTGCTCCTCATTTTCCGGTTTAAAGCAATAAAATGAACAGGAACTCGTCTGGACGCCCTCTACTCTTACAGGTCTCCCCATGTATGATGCACAACGTTGCACTCCGAACTCCGAACACTGCATTGTCTTTTTTAATCAGTTCGACCTAGGATAAGGGAGATGTGTATCATGGTGCCACAGTCTCAATGGCAAGGCGTCCACTTTTTCTTTCCCCACTGAGGCCGGACTTGGAGACGGCTACCGATTAACCCTTACGATTTAATTAACTGATTAATGGAAGACCATGCGATATGTTTAAAGTTACGAACGCATCACGATGCAGTATAAATACATACATGGGGTAGCCTATGAGAGTTGGATAAATATTAACTGTCAGACCCAACGCACCGATGCCCTCCACTGCTTAAACAACAAGAGAGTCGTTATTTATTTATTTATTTATTTATTTATTATTTATTTATTTATCCAATACCCGCAGCGCCTTTTGGCATTACAACGGGGAGGGGGGGGGGGGGTTACACACGCCAAACAGTACTCGAATACACACAAGCAGGCTTATTGTGAAGTGCAGTTGGATTAAATGACGGCAAGAGTTCTTATATACATGGAGGCACATTACAACTTCGCAACACACAGCATCAATATATAAATAAATGACGTCAGGATAGTTTATGTACATCGAAGCAGATCTCGAATCCGCGACACAAATTCCATAAAATTTATTTTATCAACTTGACTGATTCTAGGGCAGAATAAAAGGCATCGTTTGACAAAATTGATACTACGGCAGAAGGTAACCGGTTCCACTGGCAAATTGCTTTCGGGAAGAAAGCGCTACTAAAAACTGCAGTCCTACATCTGTACTCACGAACCTTATTAACGTGAGCCACTCAGGCGGATGGATAATGTGGTGTAAAAAGATAGGTGTCACGTGAGATTCCAGTTTGGGAATTGTATATGCTATGAAAAACTTGAAGCGAAGCTTTGCTCTACGATATTCGAGTGTATCCCATTGTAGAGTCTGTCTAGCACGTCACATACTAAAACCTCTATCTTTTACTGATCTTCCCAATACGCGGGCCACATTAAAGTTTTGCACCCTTTCTAGTTTATCTCTATCAGTGATAACCGGTGGGTCCCACACAGTGCAGGCATATTTTAAAATAGATAACTCATTTGGTTTATACAACAGCTCCCGGGTGACTTGAGGAAAGTTACGCGTATTTCTGTGAAGAAAACCCGAAGATTTTGAAGCCTTTGCCACAGTATAATCGACATGTCGACTCCAATGTAATGAAGGCGTAAATAAAACGCCTAAATACTTAAACTCAGAAAATACTTTTAGATTAATATTGTTTATTTCATAACGGAATTCGCTCACGTGTTTTTCTTCCGGAAAATGTCATGCACACGGTTTTGTCCAAATTAAGATTTATCCGCCATTTATCACACCAAAATTGTATTGCATTGAAGTCTTTTTGAAGGATGAGACTATCAACCTTACAATTAACTTTTCTATACAATACGCAATCCTCTGCAAACATTCGCATACATGATGTAACAGACTCCAAGATATCATTGATATAAAGTAGGAAGAGTAAAGGCCCCAAAACCGACCCTTGCGGAACCCCGGATGTTACATCGGAAATACCCGATCCCGTGCCATCTACTACCACGTACATGACATCTTTAGCGTAGGTATTGGGGAACCCAGGAGACAACACGAGCATTGGTATTATAACGCCACAGCTTCCAATGACATGCTCCAACACCAATGGTGGAAGGTTCGGCAGCGTTTGTGTGCTGCAACTGACCAGTGCGCTGTGTGATACTCCCACATTTCTTCACATTTAAGCCGGAGTAAGCTCGGGACCCAACTGAACCATTTTGAATGAGATGCTTACTCGCGGCAGCAGCACTAATCTTAATTCGAGTTACGTAAGTTCGGAGTCGTCTCTTGTTCGGCAAAGTGGCCCTGCGCTCAGGCTTTTCTGCGTCGGTGCGAGACGCGCTTTTGTGCCCACGCGCCAGGGAGGTCATTTGCCGCGTCGCTGTCATTCCAAGGCGACGGCCGTTAATGAACCTTCCTCTCATTGCGGCGGTGTCTCCTATCCGGCATTGTTTCGATTGTATGAGCCAGCCTCTTATTATACGTCACTCGCCGGTTAATATGCGCCTTGCCTCTAAGAAGAGGCCGCCGGCCTGCTTATCATCTGAAGGCATTGTAATCGCAGGCAGCTAACAAAGCGTGGGCAGTCGCGATCATTTTATTATCACGAGGCAGCTATATGAGGTCGCGCGTCACCCGGTGAGACCAATCGGGAACCGATCAAAAAGCCAAGAAGGCTCTCATAATTGTTCATTCCGTGTCGTTCTTACGTTTTCTTAAATTGTCTGGGACCATACTTTGTTGCAGCATAATAAAAACAGAAGAGGTATTGTTCCCAAATCCCCCCCCCCAAAAAAAAAAAAAATTTGCCTCCCCACACCACTTATTAGTATGAAGCAACATTTTCTCACGTCATGGAACGTGAATATCATCCCTCGGCGTTTTTTTTTCTTCTTAAATTGGGCGTTTTAATGTTTAACGCACTTCGGCACATTTTGCTCAAGGGGAGCCTTTTGTTGTGGGCGAATCCTTTCCTGCTCGTCTTCTGTTCAAACAGGCTATTGCCAATTCAAACCCAAAGAATACTCCTTACATGCGGCAGTATTGGTTCTATCGAGGGAAAAACGCACTGATCATAAAAGGTGCGGCTCTCAGTAAGTATAGACGCGGACAATGATCCTAAACGGACCATAGGAGCGGAACGGGTGAGAGCATACCGAGGACTTTTGAATGTGACACCGCAAAGCGGTGTCATAGAGAAGCATATGCATATGTTGCTCTGGGTGATCTGTCTCTCATTGTGTATGATTAACAAACCAACTTCATTCATAGCATCCCTTCCTGAGGCGTAGTAATCAATTTTCTCCTGTTCACGTAGCAAGTGGTCCCTCGTGTTTAGCTCAGCGCATCACGGAAAATTGTTTCTTATTTCCTACCGATGAAAGTGAAGTACTTTCGGAGTTTTTAAACTTTAAGAACAGTAAATGTACCGATTTCAATGGATACAGATGCAGCCATTAAAATAGGTGATTGACATTATTGCGCCCTGTTTCACGCGTATTTTTAATTTGTCACTCTCGACTGGCGTTTTCCTGAAGGGTATGCAGATTGCGAAGGTATCTGTTTTATATTAGTCCGAAGATAGAAATAATATGCCCAATAACAAACCGATTTCAATCTTAGACTTAACAATTTTAGCGGGAAAAAATGCGATACTTACTAATTCTAATATAACTTTTGAGAAGATCGCTCCAGAGAAGTAATTATCCTAAACAATATAACCTCAATAAACTGTATTTATTGCAGACGATAGCAATTGCAGTCATAGCTAATATGTCGTATTAGGCACACACTGAGCCACTTGTTTTAAAAACACAAAGTAATAAAAATACGATGATATTTCTAATATAAGTTTCCGACAGTACACTCGGCATCCCTTCAATTTTTCAACCACCCATTACCACGGATTTCTATACTAAGTGTCAAACATATTGTATACGAAGTACGTAGTGCTGGATCCTCGAGAGTACCTCGTCCTTAAGCAAACTACGGGCTTCAAATGGTACAGCAAACACTACAAACAGTACAAGATATTTTAGAAGACAAACTCTTTTTTCTTGGTGCACTTAATCAAAAAAACAATACGCAAAATACTCACCTCCAACTTTTACATTTTCTGTTTCCTGAATAGCACCGATTGTTTTTTTCCGTCCTTTCATTTAGTATTATTTTTTCCTGTCGGCCGATCTGCCAAGAGGGCAGGGGCTTCGTCAAGCTGCACTTATGCAGCTCTTTTCCCTGTTCCTGACACCCATATGTATACTGGGAGTAAATTAACAAATTGAATTGAAATGAACTAGCGGGTAGACGCAAAGCTAGCTGCTACCTTTGCATCTATACCATGAATTATTCCAACCAGAGCGCGGTGCGCTGCCGTTCCCGCGCAGTCTCATCTCAATCTCGACCAGTTTCTAATCGTACTGCTGTCTCTCGTTCGATAGGGTTCATAACGGTGACAAGGAGCGAGATTCCGAATCAAGGATCCTACGTTCAACAGCCCACGAGAGCACTGAGGGTCGCCAGCTTTCGAGGAATGACCTAGTTAGCACTTCGGGTTTACGATGCGAAACGCCGAATTATAACGGAACCTCTTATAAGCCGCAGTGCGGCATTTGGCCTTCTACTATACTCTATTTCACCTTATGATGTACGGCAGGGAAGGCTACGAGCGCGAGCTCCTTGCTTTAGGGAGCATGTCGACGGCACAAGCTCTCGTGCATTAAGGGCAGCTGTCAACGCTATGAGCCCGCGCTTCTAGCCTTCGCTGCGGTACAACATAAGGTGAAACGGAATATAAGTGACAACTTCTAGATAATGCAGTTGGGTGTTTTTGACGCCAGATGCTACCCTAGAGGCTTCCGGAAAGTTCCTTTTCAAGTTGAGCACACCCTATCTCGACTACCATTGTGATTCCTTTAGTCATTTAGAACTTTTGTATCAAGGTTGCAGGGGCTCGCTGCGGCATAAAAACGAGCGCCGCGGGATCATCACGTACACGTGGAAGCGGCTACCGCACGTCATCTCTGCCGCTGTTCCTTGCCGAGCCATCCTTCGTGACGCCCCAATCGGACTCCGCGAAGCTCGGTCGACCTCGGCTGGCCCCGCTGGGAGGCTTTGTTCCGCGGCTCCGTGCTTCCCGACTTTGCCGGACGGCGATGCATCGTGACCTCTGCAGAGGTCACGGTGAGCGCGTGCGTCGTGCAAAAGCGGTGGCGAGGTACGACGCGTGCGCGCGTGCGCGTGCACTGCTTCTTGCTTTTTTGCATGTCCAAGCCATGGCAGAACAACGAGGAAACACCGGTTTTTCTTTCGGGCAAATTTGGGATCGCCGCTCGGGCGACGGCAACATCGTGACCTCCGTGACTTGGTTTCGTCTTGGCCGCTCAGAATACAGGCCTCTCCCGCACGGACCGCGGTCTCGATTGTTACTGGCGGAGTTGTTTTTTGTGTTTTGTTTTTCTCGGCTGTCCTTAATCCGTCATACTGAATGGATTAACGGAGACTCGTGTTATGAAACGTCGCAGAGGACTTAACCGTCGTCACGATGTGGCAACTTATAGAAACATGAGCGCCCTGGATACGTCTGCCATTGTTAGAACTCATTTCTTATTTATTTTTATTTTTATTCCAAGATTGACGTGAATCATATGGTTGTAGATAATCTGTCTAAATATATATTTATTGTACCGCAAATCTAAGGTGTTCGCTAGTTCCGCATGCTTGGAGTATGGTTACCGTATCAGTGTATCTTCTTGACTAGTGTAGTATCTCCTCTATAGCCTCCAGAAGACCAACTTAATGTGTCCGTTTAGGGCTGTCTGGGCATTCTTTAATGTTGTATATGTTGTCCAACGATAATAATTCCTGGGGAAGGAGAACAAAGGACAAACACAGAATCTCCAAACACAGCTAGGTGACTGGTGCGCGACTGAAAACTTAGCTGTGGTGTGAGATGTTGTGTTTGACCTTTGTCCCCTTTGTTCCCCTTCTCCAGGTAATATTATCGTTATTTTTGTCCAGCTCGCTTCCACCTTTGCATTAATTCATTATGTTGACTCTCCGCTTTGTTTGCTTTCCTTTCGCTTCTTTTTTTTTTTACTTGCCATAGCTCCCGCTGGCGCAGCGCACTCAACCAGTACAGTTAGCCTAGGTCATAGCCTCTACATAGCCTCCTGTATCCAATATATCTAGAAAGTCTATTCATAAGTTAGCTTTTTGTCTTTATCTTTTATTCTCTCTTTCCATCTCATTCTAGATAACACCTCTTTGAATGTGGCAGCTTCTAACGTTAACTGGAGTCGTATACCAAATAGCCCGCTGAAAATATTCTACTTTTCGGTACACACCTTAAATACTGCTTCATTCTCAATTGTAAACTATTGTCATCGATTCCATAAGTGCATTTCGCTCCGCCGCTACTGCAACTCAAGCGGACCTCGCACTCTTTAAAGAATCAGTGTTCATCGTTGCAAAAGAAGTAGCTTCCTTCCTATCCGCATCTCGACGCCCTTGGAGTTGGCGAGATTTCAAAAATAACATAATGTATTCAACTTCTTTGGCTCGCGTCGCCAGGCAGACGACCTCAAGACGTCTCTTCTATCCTAACTCAGCCGCGCCTCAAAACCTTGGTGTTATTCATAGCGGTATAAAAACGGGGCGCATTTCACACTTCCAAACAATAGTCCCTATGCAGTAGAATCCGGGTCGGCCAAGGCCTGCCGCGTCCCGTCAACGGGCGAAGGAACCCACCTTGTGATGTACCTTAGCGAACGCTACAAGTTATCCCAGCCAATTCAACACCCCGGACGAGTCACGTGACTACGTGCCCCGGACGCCGCTTGCTGGGCCCTTCTCGTGGATCACGTGACACCCTTGCGGCATTGGATTGGCTTATTGGCTTTATTTGACTCGTAATGCCGGCCGCGGTCCATCGTAAGGTGGGACGGAGTATAAACCCGGTGCTGCTGACAAACTGGTCGGCGGGCGGCGTGCCACGAACGCGCAGCCGCCCCGGAACCGTCCCGGTGATGGATGGCGGCTCAAACTGCGCGGGCAGCCACGCTAATGATCCATAGTTTTCGCACCGGGCGGACGAGAAAGACGACGGCGACGTGCATTGCAAATGTTTGTCCTTACATCGCGTCTCTCAACATCCTTACTGCCGCGCTGAATGGGCAACAAGAAGGCCGCGCGCCAGCGACGAAAACCAAAACTGCAGGTAACAGCAAAAAAAAAAAAAAAAAGAACGCAGAAGTGAGCAAAGAATATCAGTATGCACAAGAAAGAGCGAGAGAGAGGCCCGTTTGCACGACCTTCTTCGCAGTGAGCGCGCGTCGACGGACAGAACAATATGTCTTTTGGGGCCCTCATTGAAATGCGAGTCAGATGCTTTGTCTGACTTTGCCTCGGCCGGCTGATAGAGGGAGACACCCACGTCGTTCCGATATCTCAGCTCTGGCGGGGGCGTACATGGCAGAGCCCCGTCCGTGGTCGTGCTGTACGCGGCCCTCGCGTGTCAAGAAGCCAGCCGATATTTTTTGCGCCATCTGTTCGTGGCTGCGCATACATGTAAAGGCAGCGGCGCTTTCTCGCTCCCTGGATGCCTGCTGCGGCGTTTGCGGTTAGAAGAGAAGCGCTGTCTTCCGAAAAACCGCTTGGTCACCTCACATCGATTGCATTGAGTCGTCTTCCTTGTAGGGATAATTTTATATCATACGATAGAGGAGAAACCACAAACACAAGAACTAGCCCCTTTTAGTATCAGAGCTCTCGAAGTGGCTTGATTAGAACAAGAAGAACCATAAGTTTGGTGGAAATCTCAACGAAGGCACAGGTTGCGAGAGTGAGGGGAGGAATTAAAAGAAGAGCTTGGTTATTTTGGGGCTCCTCGGGCTCGTGTATCGCTTTAATAGATTCTGTTTCGAATGAGTTTCTCATCGACTCCTTTAGTGTCGAGCAAGCCGGCTAGGGTGTCGCTAAGCCCGGACCCTAAAGTATCTCTCCCACTTACGTCATCGGCTGCGTCAGTCGCCATTTTAAATCCAGCCGTACGTTCCTTGCCTATTGTGGAGAGGCTGCACCAAAAATGTCATGCACATTAAACAAGTAGTATTCTATCTATAGATATTCGTGCGAGTCTCGAGGAATGTCAGTTTTTCCTACTGAGTCTTGAGGCCTAATTTTGTCGCCTCAGCGCGAGCTGCGGCAAAGAGTGTCATCACTACGCAGAAGTGAGGCGCTGGCTACACGTGTCTTTACATGAGCCGAGGCTAAAGTCGCGGTCCCATTCGCTCACACATCATACAAAAGGCAGTGTGCCAACACAAGTCACCGCAATATCCGTTGTTCGAATGCCGCGTGCAAAGTTCCCTCCTTGAACTCATTGCCACGCAGCATTCGAAGCACGGTTCTTGGTGCGACTCAAGTTCGAATCTGTATGCAGGCCGGTCTTATTTATATATTTTTAAATACTTTTGAATGATGCATTAACGGTGTGACCTTGACTTTAAGCCCCTGAATGGGTTTGTGTTCGTTGAAGCGTGAATTTTTTCGAGGGACTTTAATTTGAGGCGTTCTAGCAGGAATCATGCGTCCCAACTATCAATGCAGTGCAGCTGCCAGTGAGAAATATTTACCCCGGGTTGTATACAGGCCCGTGACCCACACACGCACGCGAACCTAGAGCTGTGTATACTCTCATTTAAATCTTCCCCACTCCGCTTCCATTTCTGATTGTGAGTTGGGTGGCCCGCGTCGTGAACTAATGTTGTTTTATAATGCTGTTCTTGTTGTTGTTGTTTTGTTGTTGTTTTTTGTAGCCATTCGTTTTTGAGGGTCAATCCAAGGCCAATTTTATATTGTGCACGGGAGGGTGGGCAGTCGGTTCTCGCGATGGTTGTGGACGGCCCGCTGGCATCACGATCGCCTAGATAAAGGGACTGGCTGGTATCGAAGCCGCTCGACCGGCTAGTTCTCGATAGAAATGACGCCACACATAATAGGCTGACCCGCCGCTATTCTCGTTGACAGCGCTAATGTTTGCCTACACGCCAAGGGGTCGGCGTATGCCAACTAGAAGGACATTGTCGACTAAAGCAGTTCTAAAACAAGCTCCTCAAACTTCGGTGATCGGTCATGCGTTGCTCGGTCGTTCTGAAAATATTTATATATAATATGTACTCGTGGCACCCGTGACCTGATTTACCCTCGGCCTGGAGTGGATAGATGCAATAGTGAGGGGACGTGCTTTTGTTTATTCACAGTCTCCCATGGTTTATTTCTAGCAAATGACAGACACGATAGAGGTCAGCGGGGTCATGGTTGCGTCAAAAAAACGATTATTATTTCTTTTTGCGTCTAAAAAAGAAACAAAATGAAGCGTAAATGATCGAAAAAAAAACACTTCACAACATTTTTTACATTGCCTTTGATATTCCTTCTTCTTGCTGTTGCGCAATATATGACGTACTTTATTTGTATTTTTCGCTCACGCAAAACTCACTTAATTCCAACAAAAAGAGAAGACCATTTCACGATAAGATTATTTAGATTATGGGAGAACACGGAACTCTCGAACCACAGAAATTGAGAACCAACAGTGAACAAGGTCTAGACGTAATTTCGTTTTGAGCATTGCCAGAGTCAGATAATTTGAGCGTATGCAAAAAGAACATAACGACAACTTTATAACAAAAGGGTACAGTTCATAAAGAAGCCCAAAAGTCGTCGCGACTGGCACGTATACTTATACACAGCTCGCCAGTGTGCGTCGGAGAAAGAGAAAGTTGAGGGTGCCGCATGGCAATTTGCGCGGCCGGTAGCAGCGACGTCGAGGTTTGCCGTCTCTGAAGCTTTGCAGAATATACGGGCAGCACTTCAATAAATCTCAAGCGCTGCGCGCTCGAGCGTGTAGATTCATAATTACCGTGCTGCCTCGCGTAAAATTGATCGGTCTCACACCGCTTATAAATCTCCTCCGAATATATCCGAGGCAAAAATAACAAATTAACGAAGATGAAGTTCCGCTCCATGGTTCGCAGCGTTCGCACTGTTCATTCGTCTGAGAAGTTGTGTTCTTTGTACGCTAATTGTGCTACACTACGTTCTGCTATGATCACAGGCAGTTATGCAGTCAGTATACCTAAGTTTGTATTCTGAAGCTGCTGCAAGCCTCGAGGTGGTTGCTGACATTTCGTCAAGAGACGGAGTGCTTCCTCAGGAAGCCAAATCATCATTGGTTACATGATCATCTTGCGTAGGGTGGGGGTACGGGGGTGAAAACGTAAGGTGAGGGAAAAAGTGAACGCTTCTTCCTTTATGCCAGGCATCACTCATGGGCGCTGCTTGAATTCAGCGCCAGATACCTGCAATGCTTGTTTGTATCTGGGTCAGCATCCACTCGGGCACGTCTGAAAACATCGAATATAGTGAAAGACATAGCAAAGAATTAAGTCGGCAATACGGTAGACGCCTAGGTAAATAATACGAATATGGCCATAAGGTTTGTGTGTTAGCCGAAATGGCATTGTCGACTCGGCAGGGTGGCTACCCTAAACCACTCGAACGAAATGATATAGTACAGGTTTGTGCTGATAACAAAGCGTTTCAATGGCCCCGTTTTCTTTCTTTTTTCCTAGACAGGTCTGGATCAGAAATTCTGGGAGGTTTCATATAGAGTGACCTCGTAATGTAGATCGAGCAAACATGCGGGACAGATATTTCCGACCCGACACACCCGAACGGTTCACTGCATCGTATATTCCGGTAAAAATTGTCCATTTTTTTTCTCGGTTTGATCGACTGGCATATGCAAATGCATCCGTATGAGGCCGCACAACCGCACTTCGACTATAATGCCACCTCGACCTAAAACTGTCCTGACTATTATATACGGGAACCGAGAACTGCAGCAGTGTAATTTCGCAGTCGCGTGCAATTTCGGCCCGCGATGTGGCTCGCATTTTAATTCCGCGACTGGCGGCTATTAATATCACTCATCGCGTCTAATGGGCCTCCAATGACAACAAAATGAGCGGGCCAGAATCGTATGCCGTATGCGCTGCGGCGGCCATTTCGCAGCGGCGTACGCGGCACAGCCCATGCTTCCTTCCCGCACTAATAGAGCATAATAGTAACAGATGAAGACCCGAGTTTTCTCTTCGCCCTTCCTTTTCTTTTTGTTCCCTTCGTTGTGTTTATAAAATCGTTTCTCAGTTTCAACGACTCCACCTGTGTTTAAGCTTAAGGGAACGCAGTGGATTGCTACCAACCCACGCAGGCTCGGAAGCTCCTGCGTGTATGTTTCACCGCGATGCACTTGGAACTCTGATAATGGGATCACTTTCACCCATGAGAACGGACGGTTGCGTTGCGCACCGGTGGTTGTGCAGCCTCCGCATATATAATAGAGCCTCTTGGAAAGTCACGTTCCCCTTGTTAGGATGTTTGAATCACTTCACCATGGCGGTACGAGCGACATCTGAGAACGTGCAAGTCTAGAATTACTTACGCTGCTAACGAACTGGCAGTAGAATTTCTAGAGTGTCCAAAATTTCGCGGTGTCTCGACTATCCTCCATGGCGCGGTGTTTCTTCAGCTTCCAGCAGAAGGCACGCTCTCGAAAGGGCCCGTCTATATGTCGACATTCATCGCCGTCGATTTTAGCTGAATGAAGAAAGGACAGATATTCTGTTGCGAGTGCATCGCACTGCAGCACACACACTCAGTTACTTCTCGTAGTGTCTATTATACCCGCCGCACCAGGCAATCTCTGCTACGCAGGGGCGCGTCCGTTGACTCCGAGGTCCCTCGTGTCCCAGCCCCTACCCGTTCCCCAGTCGGCGGTGTCGCAGTCTCTGAAAGGACGAGAACGCAACAGTGTCTCTCTCGGTTGCCCGACGTCCAGTGCGCGCTCATGTCCTTCCGAGTGCCTTCGCGGCGCGTGCACGCTGGAGGCTCACGATACGCCGAACTGTTATCGAAGGTACGAAGCTCGCGCTGGAGGTGGGACAACTGAAACGCCTCTTTGCCGTTCTCATCCTGCAAGTGACTATAGTCGCGGTCGCGGAGTCCATCATCTTCTCCACATTGCGTTCGTTCTCTCCCTCTCTCTCTCTTTCTCTCTGTGTCTTTATGTCTGTTTCCGATTGCGAGATCCCCGGGTACCAATGTAGCAGGGTCTCGGCGAGCCTCTTGGACCTACGCGCCTAGAAACAGATGGAGAGGAGGGGACGAGGGCGCGTAGGGAAATCAGAACGACGAGCTCTGGTTGGAACGATGAGCGGATAGACCTAAAGCTACCTTTGCTGTTAGCTGCCTTTGTGTCCACTACACTCGCCGAGCACGTTCGAATGCGAGAGTCAAGCGCCGAATGCCGGCGTTCCCCCTTCTAACGCGTCCGACGAGTACGGTGGAGACCAAGGCAGCTAGCTTTAGGTCTACCCGCTAATTGCTCCAACCAGAGCTCGGCGTTCGGACGTCCCATCTCGTCTCTTCCTCTCCCTCAGTTTCTCGGCGCGTACGCGTATAAAGTATACACGTGCATAAGCCCAAAAGACGCCTTTTCAAATGTTTGCGCTATCTAGCGGCTGCTGCGACAGTTATCCGATTCCGCTATTGTATGGGGGCACATACTTCTGAGCGTCTATTGGACACGAGGGTGAAGTCAGCGTTCGGCGAGGGCTTGGATCCAATCACACGCCTCGTGTCCAAGCAATGGCGACCACCAACGCTGCTCGATAGAGTTCTGAAAAGGGTCTATTGTATACACGCAATATCCAAGTTGTCTTTTGTTTTTCTTTTATTTTTTTATCGGACTCGTGACGCCACTGTGCTGTTTATCTTCCCGGGGATCGTTGTCGTGCTGTGTTGGCTGTGCAGCATCCGCGCTTTAAAAATTACGTAAAACCATTTTTTTTTCGCGTTATTTCAATGGAGGCACAATCGACCCATCCCCCCCCCCCCAAAAAAAAAAATATATATATATATAGGTGGAGCTTATCTACGAACGCCACCACTACTGGCCACGTCCATCAAGGCCGGAGACTGATGCTATTGAAAATGCGGTTAGCGGAACATATGCGACGCGCAAATTCGCCTGCTTCTTTTGCAGGGGTAGGGGTGACATTAGAAAGACGCCGTGCTCTGAATGGTTCTGAATGAGGGATAGTGGGTAGACCTCCTCAAGGTAGCTCGCTTTGAGGTCTACCGACTATCCTTCAATCAGAGCCAATCAGAGCTCGGCGTCTTTCTGACGTCACCACTACCCCTGCAAAGAAGCAGGCGACTTGCTCTCCGCGTAAAGACCGCAGTCACACAGCTCGTACTACATAGTACGAAAGAAGACACGGTGTCCGCTGCAGACCGTGGTGACAGAGTTCCCTGCCCTCGATCAAGCGTCTCCAAAGCGTGTTTGCCTTATAAATTTGTATGCCTTCGAACACGCCTGCAGGCAGTTTTTGTACAACGGTCAACACCGCGGTTGCACCGATAGTACGTGACACAAAAAACAGTCGGTCTGGAGACACCGTCTGAGGCGTATTTCTTCTTTGTATGATAATCCCGTTGCACGGTTCTCCGCAGAAACATCTGCGGACGAGTTGGAAAGCTAGCATTTGCAGACGAGTTGGAAAGCTAGCATTTGCGGACGAGTTCGAAAGCTAGCATTTGCAGACGAGTTGGAAAGCTAGCATTTGCAGACGAGAAGTTCGAAAGCTAGCATTTGCAGACGAGTTGGAAAGCTAGCATTTGCAGACGAGTTCGAAAGCTAGCATTTGCAGACGAGTTGGAAAGCTAGCATTTGCAGACGAGTTCGAAAGCTAGCATTTGCAGACGAGTTGGAAAGCTAGCATTTGCAGACGAGTTCGAAAGCTAGCATTTGCAGACGAGTTGGAAAGCTAGCATTTGCAGACGAGTTCGAAAGCTAGCATTTGCAGACGAGTTGGAAAGCTAGCATTTGCAGACGAGTTCGAAAGCTAGCATTTGCAGACGAGTTGGAAAGCTAGCATTTGCAGACGAGTTCGAAAGCTAGCATTTGCAGACGAGTTGGAAAGCTAGCATTTGCAGACGAGTTCGAAAGCTAGCATTTGCAGACGAGTTGGAAAGCTAGCATTTGCAGACGAGTTCGAAAGCTAGCATTTGCAGACGAGTTGGAAAGCTAGCATTTGCAGACGAGTTCGAAAGCTAGCATTTGCAGACGAGTTGGAAAGCTAGCATTTGCAGACGAGTTCGAAAGCTAGCATTTGCAGACGAGTTGGAAAGCTAGCATTTGCAGACGAGTTCGAAAGCTAGCATTTGCAGACGAGTTGGAAAGCTAGCATTTGCAGACGAGTTCGAAAGCTAGCATTTGCAGACGAGTTGGAAAGCTAGCATTTGCAGACGAGTTCGAAAGCTAGCATTTGCAGACGAGTTGGAAAGCTAGCATTTGCAGACGAGTTCGAAAGCTAGCATTTGCAGACGAGTTGGAAAGCTAGCATTTGCAGACGAGTTCGAAAGCTAGCATTTGCAGACGAGTTGGAAAGCTAGCATTTGCAGACGAGTTCGAAAGCTAGCATTTGCAGACGAGTTGGAAAGCTAGCATTTGCAGACGAGTTCGAAAGCTAGCATTTGCAGACGAGTTGGAAAGCTAGCATTTGCAGACGAGTTCGAAAGCTAGCATTTGCAGACGAGTTGGAAAGCTAGCATTTGCAGACGAGTTCGAAAGCTAGCATTTGCAGACGAGTTGGAAAGCTAGCATTTGCAGACGAGTTCGAAAGCTAGCATTTGCAGACGAGTTGGAAAGCTAGCATTTGCAGACGAGTTCGAAAGCTAGCATTTGCAGACGAGTTGGAAAGCTAGCATTTGCAGACGAGTTCGAAAGCTAGCATTTGCAGACGAGTTGGAAAGCTAGCATTTGCAGACGAGTTCGAAAGCTAGCATTTGCAGACGAGTTGGAAAGCTAGCATTTGCAGACGAGTTCGAAAGCTAGCATTTGCAGACGAGTTGGAAAGCTAGCATTTGCAGACGAGTTCGAAAGCTAGCATTTGCAGACGAGTTGGAAAGCTAGCATTTGCAGACGAGTTCGAAAGCTAGCATTTGCAGACGAGTTGGAAAGCTAGCATTTGCAGACGAGTTCGAAAGCTAGCATTTGCAGACGAGTTGGAAAGCTAGCATTTGCAGACGAGTTCGAAAGCTAGCATTTGCAGACGAGTTGGAAAGCTAGCATTTGCAGACGAGTTCGAAAGCTAGCATTTGCAGACGAGTTGGAAAGCTAGCATTTGCAGACGAGTTCGAAAGCTAGCATTTGCAGACGAGTTGGAAAGCTAGCATTTGCAGACGAGTTCGAAAGCTAGCATTTGCAGACGAGTTGGAAAGCTAGCATTTGCAGACGAGTTCGAAAGCTAGCATTTGCAGACGAGTTGGAAAGCTAGCATTTGCAGACGAGTTGGAAAGCTAGCATTTGCAGACGAGTTCGAAAGCTAGCATTTGCAGACGAGTTGGAAAGCTAGCATTTGCAGACGAGTTCGAAAGCTAGCATTTGCAGACGAGTTGGAAAGCTAGCATTTGCAGACGAGTTCGAAAGCTAGCATTTGCAGACGAGTTGGAAAGCTAGCATTTGCAGACGAGTTCGAAAGCTAGCATTTGCAGACGAGTTGGAAAGCTAGCATTTGCAGACGAGTTCGAAAGCTAGCATTTGCAGACGAGTTGGAAAGCTAGCATTTGCAGACGAGTTCGAAAGCTAGCATTTGCAGACGAGTTGGAAAGCTAGCATTTGCAGACGAGTTCGAAAGCTAGCATTTGCAGACGAGTTGGAAAGCTAGCATTTGCAGACGAGTTCGAAAGCTAGCATTTGCAGACGAGTTGGAAAGCTAGCATTTGCAGACAGTTGAACTAGCATTTGCAGACGAGTTAAGCTAGCATTTGCAGACGAGTTGGAAAGCTAGCATTTGCAAGACGAAGGTTCGAAAGCTAGCATTTGCAGACGAGTTGGAAAGCTAGCATTTGCAGACGAGTTCGAAAGCTAGCATTTGCAGACGAGTTGGAAAGCTAGCATTTGCAGACGAGTTCGAAAGCTAGCATTTGCAGACGAGTTGGAAAGCTAGCATTTGCAGACGAGTTCGAAAGCTAGCATTTGCAGACGAGTTGGAAAGCTAGCATTTGCAGACGAGTTCGAAAGCTAGCATTTGCAGACGAGTTGGAAAGCTAGCATTTGCAGACGAGTTCGAAAGCTAGCATTTGCAGACGAGTTGGAAAGCTAGCATTTGCAGACGAGTTCGAAAGCTAGCATTTGCAGACGAGTTGGAAAGCTAGCATTTGCAGACGAGTTCGAAAGCTAGCATTTGCAGACGAGTTGGAAAGCTAGCATTTGCAGACGAGTTCGAAAGCTAGCATTTGCAGACGAGTTGGAAAGCTAGCATTTGCAGACGAGTTCGAAAGCTAGCATTTGCAGACGAGTTGGAAAGCTAGCATTTGCAGACGAGTTCGAAAGCTAGCATTTGCAGACGAGTTGGAAAGCTAGCATTTGCAGACGAGTTCGAAAGCTAGCATTTGCAGACGAGTTGGAAAGCTAGCATTTGCAGACGAGTTCGAAAGCTAGCATTTGCAGACGAGTTGGAAAGCTAGCATTTGCAGACGAGTTCGAAAGCTAGCATTTGCAGACGGGTTGGAAAGCTAGCATTTGCAGACGAGTTCGAAAGCTAGCATTTGCAGACGAGTTCGAAAGCTAGCATTTGCAGACGATTTTGAAAGCTCGCATTTGGAGACGACTGCGGACGAGTTGGAAAGCTAGCATTTGCAGACGAGTTCGAAAGCTACGTGACAAACATGCTTCGAACCTACGTATTGTTATCATTGTTATGTATTGTTATCCTCATGAACATATGGATGTTATCGGGTCACATTGTACTACGCGTGAGGTCTCGCTGCGCCTACATCGTAAAAAAAACAGAAAAAAGTTTTCTTTTTTTATGATGTAGAAGCAGTATGACCGTGGTTAAAGAGTATACGAGGTACATCGGTTCGACACGGATTTTTTGACCGAGCTTTCGCACATCAAAATGCTAAACAAAAAAAGGGAAAAAAAAGTAAGCTTCTCAGAAATTGTTTTCTCAACCCGAAAAATATGGGTAACTACATCCCTAGTTTCTTGACCGACCGAATACACTGTGCCGTATATGGTGGATAGGTCCGTCGCAATTTTGCAAGTCTTGCTCTTTAGCACTATGGGAGGGAGAAACATTAACGAGCGAGCAGCCACGAAGTTAGGAAGCACACGAAAAGGCTCGCCGCACAATGCCTATAATTTCAAAGCATGCTCATTCCTAAGGAAATTGACGGTCTTTGTTCACGACGTGGCATGTCTAAAACGTAATTTCTGATCGGCTTGGGTGTTTCAAGGTCGGGACCGCTCCACCGTAACTGTGTGTTCATGTGATTATCGCGGAGCCCATAATTCCCGGAGTACGCTATTTTTATCCACTAGAACCTACTTAAACTCTAAGCTCTCTCACTGTTGAAATTTCAGAACGTGCATAGCACCTTCGACAAAATTTTAATACGAATTATGCGCCACGACGACGATTATTCGCTGTAGATAGAGACTCGCGCAATTTCAGCCAACGAGGGTCCCTTTCCAAGCACAATAGCTCACTATAGCCCAAGCGCGGAGCTAAACCCCAAGCCCGGCGGGAGATAAGGAAATTCCCTCCGCCCGACGGCGTCGTTCGCTCGAATGCTTGCATTACGCCGAACTCCATTCGCGGAGCTAGAGAGGCTTTGGGGGTCTTGAGCCCACTTCATCCACTCGAAATCGCATTTTACGCTCCCGACTGCCTAGTCTGTGTCCTCATCGCTTTTCGCAGCAAGCCACGCGAGAGAGTCCCGGGTCCGATAGCAGTTCCGTTCGCGCATCACCTGATAGCGGAGCGGGACCTGCACCCCCGCTTGGACCAATCAATTCGCTGCCCTGTTGTGAGAGAAAAAGCCGCCCTTGTGGTATTGTCAACAGAGGGAGTCGGGGTCATGTGCGTTGCGAAGGCGGACGGCCGATTGGTCCGAGCACTAGGGTACTTCTCTCCTACTGTCAGCTCAGGTTCGACGCACGGCGGGGCGCTGGCACGGGTGCGTGCCCCTTTTATAACTCTCTGTATACGAGTCCCCTGAGAACAGAAGAGCGGACGATGCCTATTTTTTTTCTCGCGTATTTGTTTGCTCGGGTCTCCTTTATCTAACCGCTCTTTGGTGACGCACTGGGGCACGTAGTGGTGGTTGTCAAATAAAGGCACAAACACGGCGTTTGTTTCCGTTTGGTAGGCTCCTTGTTTGCGAGTTTTTCTTTGTTGGATTTCATCCGCTGCGCCGATACGAATAGAGTTATGGGCCGAGTGGCTTTTTTCCTTTTTTCTTTCTGCCACTGTCGTTTTATTTTATGCGGATGCGCTTTTCGATGCCTTCTATTTCTGCTGTGTGTTAGCTTACGTGCATGTGGTGTGCCTGCGTGCTACGTGTGCACTAAACACGTACTTGTAGGTGTACGCCGGAATGATAGGCTACGTCTCATGTTATGCGCGTGCGAAAACATGGCCGTGTTTGTCGTGCCGGCTGCGTTACGTTGCTTATGTATGAGCTAACTGTTTGCAAAGGAGCCCATTTACGCGCAGGACGTGCCATCTTCACGTCTCATGTTTTACACGCAGTGCCATCGTCGTCAGCATGACGTCAGAGGCATGAGATAGAGGACAGAACTCTGCCTTTACTGCATTCTAATTTGAACACTATTAAAATTACACGTCCCCTTGGTTTTTCTTTTCTTTTATTCTTGGGAGCGGGGTGGGGGGATTTATGCTATAAAAACACACAAACCCGAATGAGGCCGTCGGTAGAATAAAATCGGAAACGCTAAGCTGCGTCGCGATTTTTTTTTAACAAACAAACAAACCAACAAAACAAGTAAGGAAAGAATAATATAAGGGGCCGGAGATTGGATAATTTAGTTTGCGCTGTTTGTCTGGTACGTCCACGCACGGTTCCGCATGTTTCAAGCCGCTTCTGTTGGGGGCTTCCCGGAAACTCCTAATGAGAGGGGAGGGGGGACGCCACACCGCTCCGTCTGGTCTCGTTGAGGCGCCGACTTTGTCGCACGTCGGTTGCTGGCCGACGAGGTGCCGCATACTCGTTGATTCAACAGACGCGCGAGAGCGGTGCCATGCAACCTGCAGCCGTCTCTCTCCCTCTCAAAACAAAAGTGGCAATGTGCGACCTTTGTTTCGTTTTTCAAAAGTGAGTTTCTTTTCTTTTTTTTTTTTCTAAAGTGGGTCAACCGCATCGACCGCGACAACTGCAGGGTGTACGGAGGAGTGTCGTGCGGGAGTTTGCATTTTGTCGGTAAATTACATTCAGGCGCGCTGGTTTTCCTGATGGCTACTAGATACTTTACTAGAGTCACTAAGACCTTAAGGAAAGCAGGGCGTGGTTTATGACGCTCACGCTTCTTGCTTTGTGATTGGTTCTTCGGCATTGTCGTCGGCTAATGAGCAATCTCATTGGCTGGGGAGTGAAATGAGCTGCTTGGGAGTATCTATACACACCCTGTGTTGCTCAATTACCATGCTATTTTTTCGGCAGGTTCGTATACAGCACATTTTGCACGAATACCAAACCTGTGGAGGCGCCGACTGGTTCTTCTCCAGCCGCCACTCTATGAGATGGCGCTAGCGGATACGTTAATAAACCCGGAGACATTGGAACAATATCGCGGACACAGAAAATAAACCGTATTGGCCACTCCCACGAAGTCGACGCGTACCTCATCAAAACACAATTACCTAATATCCTTCCTTTCCAAAAAAAAAAAAGTTTCAGTTACTGCAGAACCTTCATCTTGCTTCTCTAGTAAGCATCAGTGACGATGATCGCTTTCGTGACATAATTCATGATGTTACATAATGTCCTCCCGTCCTCGTCCCCATTAATTATATAAATGTACAATGTTTCATTTCTTTTTATGTTTCCATTGCCAGATGTCCCCATACCTATCATTAGTTAAGTCGTATATTGATTAGAATATGCGCTGAGCGTAATTTTTATATGTCTGTATTGTTAAGTCCCTTCCCCTTATGATCTGATTACATTGCATCGTCCCTACGCATTCAAATTATAAACGAGACGTCCGCTTCGAGTTCCCGGTCGACGCCGTCGACGTGCCCTCGAGCGTTCAATTTGTTTCGCGACCCCATCAACGAGCAGTTTAAGACAGCACCTAACGATGCACAAAATATTTAAAGCACAAAGGAAGGCAAAATGACTTCCGCCTGACCCCTAAGATAAAAAAAATTACCAAAAGTCAGATTGTTTCATTCAGAGCCAGGCAGTCGCTACAGCGCCTACAATGTGGAGAAACCATCTCAGCGGGCATTCTTATCCCGCGAGCCATGCGCCGATTCCAGTTTCCTTTGTGGTTAATTCAAACTCGAGCTAACTATGTAGCATTCCACGGTCTGATGCACCCACTCTGCGCAGAATGCCTGCCCGTTGACTTTCTCACAGAGCAAGCGGTGCGTCAATAATCACTGTGGTCTACGGAGTGCATCCAGCAAATAACGTTGCGTACAAAGGGATGTGTTTGGCCGTAAAACGCAGTGTGCACTGGGACAATGAACATGACGTTTTGCTCGCTCATTGTCCCTACGCGGGCCGCGAAGAAAGAAACGTTACGGCCCCCCTCGAACCAACCAAAGCGACGGAGCGAAGCGTGTCAAAGCTCTCCACAGGAAAGCTCTTATCGTAGAGTGTACCGTCGGGACATGCGATATCGTACCCCTGCAATACAGACATGTACATGTTACACAAAAAAAGTAATTAAGTTAAGGTACTGAGTATTGGCCTCAAAAATAATTTGAGTACAGTAGAAGTTATTCAAATAAAAGTAAGTTAGTAAATTACTAACTACCGTAACAAAGTAGCGAATTACTTTTGAAGTTACTTTTACATTTTTTGTAGTAAGAAGAAACTAAATAAATGTTTTGATTCGTTAGCCAAATTCGGCTAGCCAAATATCAAGCGAATTGTGTTTTCACATAAATGCTTTAATAGCTGGTTCCGCTTCTGTGTGATTAATTTTTTTTGTACTTTTTGTTTTCTGGTTAATGATGTACTGCGGATGTATCATTTCTGCTTTGAGGTTTAGCGCTGCCTGAGCTTGATTTGGAAGACGGTGTTTGCTTGTTAACAGAGTTCCGTAAAGTACATCTAAAATGTACTTAAGTAATAAGTCAATTAAAGTTTATGTACGTCAAGTATCGTAAGTACACCGGGTGCAATGTACTTAAAGTAAAGTACTATTACTACAACATACGTTTAAAGTAAAGTACGAATACCTTTTAATACCCAATTCACACAACCGTAAAGGTACCTTTAGCTAAGGGACCTTTATTCTCTGCGGCCAATCAATTAACGACCTTCCGCGCGTGGCTTGTGCTCGCGACCCCAGAACACGGGATGATTCGCCGATAGCAAAGGGACCTATGTTAAAGGTACCTTTATGCTGACCGTGTGAATGGGGTATAACACAATCTTCCCTGACCTCTTTCATACCGTATTTTTCTTACTTTATTTTATATGATATGCATTGCTCCGGGGTAATAAAAAAAGCAACAGTTTTTTTGTTTGTTGGTTTTTTTGGCGGAAACGGCGGCAAATATTGGATAAAGTCAAGTCGCCACGGAGTAGTGGTCTTATTCTCGCTGACGAACTATTTAACCCAATACACTTAGAAGCACTTATTTTATAGCCGCCGTTTCTTCACTCGGAGAAATTACCAGATGACGCATCGAAAGACGGAAGCGCGTTTTCACATGACGATACGCAATTTTTTGTTTCCAAATTCGGGGTGTGGTCTTTAAAGGCGGGAATTTTACTTTCTTCGGAAATCACAAAAAAAAAATATTTTAGTAAAGTGTTCAGAGAATGTACTTCAGAGAAGTACATGCTCAGAGACTGTACTTCAAGTAAAGTACAAGTTTTCTAATCCTACTTGTAATAGTAAGTAGTACCATGTTCCTAAAACACTTCCTAATTCATCTTTTTTATTTTAACTTTGGGGAAATTATTACGCTTCTCGAACGATATTCGAATCTTAAAAGACCTGCATATTCGGAGTTTTGGGAGGAAAGGCAACGCAAAAAGGTCACCTTTGCGTTGCCCTTTAGCACGCGATCCTTCAAGTACAGCACAAACTACGGGAGCACCACATGGGCTTCAAAGCGGATGCTGCATTTTGTAGACTCCTTTGGGTGAGGCTGTAGTGTGTCCACCTCCTGTTGTGGGCGACAGTTCCTACGTTGGGGAGAAGCGGGTACAAACCCTTTCTTTAAATACGTCAAAACTTCTACAGCTTCGGGACACAAAGAAATGCCAGTCTTCGGCGCTAATCCCGCATTTACTGGGATTATTTGCGACGTGTCTATCCGCTCCCCGCGCCTCGTAGCAGGTTGGTTGCATGGGGGGGGGGGGGGGGGGGGCGGGGCTTGTTAAAATTTTAGTGTTTCGGACCCTCCAAACGACACCACTCCCCCCCCCCCCCACACACATACACACATATACATACACCCTGCCTTCTACACATGCTTCCCCCTCTTTGCAAACATCAGCTGATTTTCGAGCATCTTATCTATTTTTTGCAGGAATGTTGTTGACCAACAAACCTACAACTAAAAGTCAAAAGTAATTGGTAATTTGAGTAGAAGTTACTCGGAAGAAGTAATTAAAGGAAACTACTAATTACGGAAATAAAAATGTAATTTAAAGTTACTAAACTACTCAGAAAAGTAGTTAAACTACAGTAACTTGAGTAGAGTAGTTGAACTGCGTACAAGTCTGCTGCAATATCATGCAATGCGCCTCACTCCGAGGTTCCGGTTGGCTTCCTGGGGTCCGATTTCGATCAAGGTGAGAGCGAGAGCGTTATCGACTGCTAATTGGACGTGACATCTCAGCTTCTCGGTGGGCGCGTCTAATCGATCAACGAGAAATTGTTTGACCCGTTTTAGAGTTTACGATCTGGCAGTATGTTGGTGACAACTTCTCATCAATGCACAAATGTTCAGAGAGTTCTCAAGGCCTCTGATGTGCTTGTACTGAGTGCTCCTTCATCCACCAGTGGATGATAGCTTGGGTACGGCAGCGGAACAGCTTTAGATTTGCGCAGAAAATGTGGAGCGTTTTTTGCGCAACGGGCGCGTGCTCATTCTATGTTTCGAAGTGACGGCACGAGCACCCGCTAGTAAAACGAAGATCTAGCGTACGGTCCACTAAAAGTGCCTATTCAACATCAGCCTTCGTCCGATCCCCTTCTCTGCGACACCACGTTCAGTGCAAACGATCCACGTTTATTTCATTTTGATGGCAGACGACGCACGCTGTTTCCTTGTTTTATTTACGTCTACGATTGGCGCTTTGTACCAGACAAACCCCGTTCTTCGCTCGCCTTAGCAAAAGAACCGGCTGCAAACGATATCTGAACTCGCTTCGTGAGAGGCAAGATAGATCTCGCTCTCGCTCTTGCGGTAACCGAAATCTGAACCCTGATGCTAAAGCTTTCGCAGTTTTCCAACTTACGGTGGAACATTGTATAGTCAAACTTTTCACACGTGCTTTCAACCGTATACACGCTTCATAAATCACAGTCATTTGGGGACTTTAGAAGATCATTTCAATAACTTTTATAACTATACAAGATGACGATACTGTGCATGCGCTAACTATATTGAAGGAGCATCGGCTTTTGTTATTCGAACTATCGGAACGACCTAATTAAAATCATTATTATTACCAGCGTTTTGTAAATCGTAGGTAAGAGATTTGAGTTGCTGGAGGGAGCTCGCACTGTGACTATATACCTGTTTCACAAGGGCGCAGCTATCTTTACTGTTGTCAATTCTTGTATGTGGTAAAACATAGGTTTGATCTCTCCACGCCGCTGGAAGATGTTTACGAAAAATGCGTGATTGTCACACATTCTTGGTTTTGCCTGACCTGAATTTTCACGCATATTCCAGGTTGAAATGTTTTATTATTTTTTTCATCCAGCCTACCAGATACGAAACCCACGTGACTGAGAACGACAGGAAACAGCAAGCGTCTATACAATCTGCGAAAATTCCTTATTGACCCACCGCTCGCTTTACAAAAAATCTAGTCGCACAGGCATCCTTTAGATTACCACATCTGTGCGCACACCGTGCCGTGCCAACACTGACTGCGGTCGTGGGCCACTCAGACTTCAGAAAGGCGTAAAGTTTGTCACTGGCGGTAGTCTCCTCATGCGCGAACGTTGTAAAGCCTCTCAAAAGGTACATTTTGTTACGACCGTTGTCCCGGGAACAAACAACAACGAAGCAGACAAGAGGAGGCCGGACGCCCAGACCCCCGTGACCGCCCCTACCTCTGTCCACCCCCAAGGCGTCTCTCGAGACGATTTCGGGTGTCCCGCTTCGGAGAGTCCACGATAATGTTTAAAAGCACATTAGCTGCAGGCCGACGTCGCACGCAGCAGCAGCCTCGAGTATCAATGAGGCTGCCCCGAGAAAGGCCGGCGTGTGATGGTAGCTCGGCTTTTCAAGCGAACCCGTGGAGCACGGCTGACGGCGTCACGATGGACCGCGTGCATGCTTCGTTGCTATTATCCTTTCTTTTTTTGTATTTCTTCATCTCACGGTTCCTACTTCCTCGGTGTCTATATCTATATATATACATCTGTTTTTTGTGCGCACATACGCGCGCACGCGTATCCTTATTATTATTGTTCCATCTGTGTGCGTGTGCGTGTTACGCGTGTGTGTGCGTGTGTGCATGTGCTCACGTGCGTGTGTGCTTGAGTGTGTGTACGTGTTTGTGCGTGTGTGTGCGGGGGCACTTTTGTGTGTCTGTTTCAAGCTCACTTAGTAAAGCGGCAAAAAGCTAAGACACCAGCGAGCCATTGAGAGCGTCGGATGGAGGCACGTGGCAGGGCGTAGTGTCGGAACACTCTGCCAGCTTTGGTCACGGATTAAAGGCGATTTTGGGAAACCGTGTATAACTTTGGAATAAGATAATAATAATTTGTGAAGCTTTGGCATCTAGTTCAAACCGCAATTGGCCTCGAGACCCAGATTGAATTGTGTGGAAGCGTGCTTTCGTTTAACCATGGTTCTCTAAGAGGCACGTCGTGATTCACAATGCGGCTGGAGACAGAGAATCCACACAAACTAGAGCCACTAAATGCGCTGCACTTACAGTATCGACACTCTAGACGACAGACAGGCGCATTGTGGTCTCACCTACGTGTTCCTCTTCTCTGTCCTTGTCCTTGTGTGCGCAACTGTAACTATGTTCAATATCTACCAACTCGCCCAACTGTCTACTCTACTATCGACACGCTGTTCCCCGACATTTTTGTGGGCGCCGTCATTTTGGTGCTTGAGCAGAGCAGACGCAGCTTCCAATTGTCATGATTCAAAAGTGCGACTTCCTCAGCATTAGCTCCGGTGTTAGGAAGGTCATGTAATATTGATTTGCCCTGTGGCGAACTGTTTAAACATTTGTGGATCGCGGAAAAGTGTTTCCTGTGATTTCAGATAAAGCTTCAGCTAACTGGCAACCATGATTTTAAGACACAATATGGCTAAGTGTCGTTACTCTGTAGCGTAGCTTATTTAGTGGCACTAATTACACCAACGACACAGAGAAAGGGCAAGGGTACAGAGTACGAGCTGTTAGCAGTTGATTCCGGTGCGCGAGCGCTGCATTGGCGCCTCCTATGGCTTCGGTCTCGCGTGCGTATAGCATTCGTTTTGCTCCAAGTAAGTATAAAACAAAGCGTAGTTCTGCTTTTCACCACGTGAGCCGTGCCGATCGAATCTTGAGGCGAATACTTTGTCTCACCTTAGCATGAAAAAAAAAAAAGATTGGGCTATGTTTATGTTTATACAGCCTAGAACTTGGTCTGCCTCAACGGGCGACGAGTCTCCCAGCTGTAATTTAGCCAATGCAGAACAACCGCCTGGGGTCTTCAACGTGCATCACGCAGTAGTGATACACGACTGCACGCCGGTACGATGCTTATCCAGATCAAAACGGGCAGGGGTGGGGATTAAACCCAGAGAACCCTGGGTTCTGCAGCGCGAATTTTAGCATGGACCAACTCAGAAGGTGTTCAAGTGCGAGCGGGTATAGCCCTTGACTGGAGCACTCGCTGGACGAGCGTTAGTCTGCCGCCGAGGCTTCATCGCAAGGAAATAGCCCGTGCTTTAAGCATGAGCGGCTAACAGTAGTCCATGAAAAGGTGAAACCAAGTATAACTCACTCGGCCACCGATCCCCCCATACAAGATACACAGGCGCTCGCTCGCCACTGAAATATAATACACAAAGAAAGAAAAGAATGAAAGCATCGAAAAGGGCTGAAAGGACAAGCTTTGGAGCAACAAAGTTCTGTTTTCTTCCAAACACTCGATAGAACGAGATCATTGATCTGTCATCAAAACCTCAAATTTTGTGCTATATATTTTTTGTCTGTGCATTGAAGTCCAGGCAATTAGCTGTTCAGCAGCACATGTAGAATTTTTGTCTTCGGATATAATAGTATTTTTTTCTAAATCCGGGAATGTATCTTGGATCGTTTTTTCCTACAGATTTGGTGCTAATTTTTCATGGTCATACCAAAAACAAACAAACTGGCGGTTACCGGGGTTCATGCCGAAGAAAACAATTTTAGACTTTCCACTCTGGTGGAGAAGGAGGACCAGCGAAGCTTTACTATGGTGGGAAGGAAGGAATGGCCGGCCGCAAGTTGGCAAGCCAGAGTGGAAAGGCTGGAAAGGTTGCCGCCATCTATGAGCGACGGAGGCAACCAGACAACCGGCAAGCGATTGTCTTTTTGCCGCCGTCGCTAACAGGTGGCGGCAGCTGTCCAGAGTTTTGTGTCGATATTTGTTTGCCCACGGACACGATACTGGGAAACTAGCTCTTAACAGCTCCGCTGTAAAAGGAAATAGGAATTCCCCAACTTGCAGGAAACATACGTGTGAGCCAAAGACTTGTTAAACCTGTCAGCTCCGATAAAGGAAAGTAACGAGAAAAGGGGCGTGCTTTGAAGGAAAAAAGAAGCAGCCTCGTTGCAGTGTCGTAGACGTTCCTCCAAAACTAGAAACAAAAGCTCGTTCGTCGTCCCTTCTTAATCCTGGAACTTGCTCCCGTTACATTTTTCAGTGGTTCGGAGGGAACGCGTTTCCTTTACGTTTCAAAGATTGGAAAGTGTCGTTAGAGTAGCGTTAGATGAGCGCATTTTATCGAAACATTGTGCTGGGTGCTCCGTAGATAAAATGAAGCGAGCAAGTTAATATATTCACATCCAGTTATGTGTCGAGTCGTCAGGATCACATTTGTTCCTATTCTTTTGTTTTTGACTACATCTCTCGGACAGTGGTGCCCAATTCTTTGAAATCGCCAGTTGAAATAGTTGACAATAAAAAAAAGCCTAGATGCCGACTAAATTTGGGAAATATTTCAGATAAAAAGAAAAGAGAAAATAAAGGAACGCCGTACCTACTGTCGTTCCCTCGATAACGTAAGGAGTTCCCGTTCCAGTTCCACCGATGTAAGATGGAACGGCGGCGTTCCAGCGTTCCTCCTAAGTTTTCAAGGACAGTCGTTCGTCCAGGAAAATCGCTCCTTGGAACACCGTTCCAATTGGCACAACGTTCCGTGCGACACTGCCACGTGGGCAATGTAGTTGGAGCTCTGTTCCGGGTTAGGATAGAATAAAGCTGGAGAAGAGGGTTTTCTACCCGCGAAGCTTGTTGTCTTTTTCAAAGAGAGCCCCAATTCGGGGTTTATCGATTTCCCCCGATTCCGATAAAACCAAGTCGGGGGTTAAATTGTTTGGAGTCCATCGGTATTTACCGAAAACACGAAGTCTTATTTATATGCTATGCGTACTGGCGTCAGAATTCGTGGTATAAGTCTTTCGTACATAAACGACTGCAGCGAAATTCGCTCATCGCTAAAACGTCCTCTTCGCATGACAATTTTGTCAGGCCCGACCAAAGTACTGTCGCATTTTTATTAATTATCATACAGTCACACCACAATGAACCATCTGCTTTTTTTTTAAACGTTCTTTGTATAATAAGATCGCCTAATAGCATTAGTTACAGGCACATTTCTGGGAAAAGGTTTATTAAACGTTCCTTATAACCGCTTTCCGAGAGCAGGTGGCGAATCTGTTATCGATCTCAGGAGACGTTGCTATACTTTACGGCCGTACATTCAAACACTCAACCGGACGTTTTCAGATAGCATCGATATGGGCAGTGAGCCCTGGGAAAAACGGTCAATAAGTAATCAGCCGCTAACTATCTCGCTGATTGCATTTTTTGTTGTTGTTTGGTTTAATTTTCCCATTACCGCTTTTATTTTTCATTGGTCAGAGAGTGAAAGGAAATGATTAATTTCCCAGCCAGATTGCTTCCTACAAAGACTACATACTCTAAAGAGAAAGAAGAAGGCGCGCGGTTGCAGAAGTAAAAGTTCCATAAAGAAGCAGCGAACTAAATTCCTCAATTTCAAACCTGGCCGGAAATATTTTATTTCTTGTGCATTGTGCTCGCAACGCTTGCTGAATCTTTGTTTGAATGGTTATTAACCTCGGTCATTCGCTTCCATTTTTCTATTCTTGCTACTTGGGGTCTTCCAATTAGGATATGCTAACTACGGAACAACGTCTTGATTCTGTATGCCGGTACCCGTTTTTATGTTCTTCCCAACGTTGTAATCATAACTCGGCTACCTTTCTTTGCTTTTTTTTTTTTGCATTGACTACATTTGACGGCGACGGATACGAACGAGGACAGGCTAGGGCAAGTATATATTGCCTCCCGTCGGGCGTTTTTGATTAATTTGTCTGAGGTCGCTCTCTTCGCTACTATCGCTTGTACAAATCTCCTTCAGCCTCGCTACGCGCCTATAGAAACACCTCGTCAGTGAATTAATATTTTTTGGGGGGGAAGAAAAAGTTAATTAAGAGAGGAAACTGGTTGGAGTCGTTCTGATAACTGGCTTTGCTTGTCCCCTCACAAAGCATCAAAACACAATTTAAAAAAAAAGGATTTTTGTTTTTTAATTGTGCGGTCTTACATGTATTTTTTATATACTCGCAACTCTGGTTATGAAAAATACCCAGTTTCCATGCGTTTCATTACTTGTAGTTTTTATTACCTGCAATAATAAAAAAGACAAACAACTGAGCTTTCGGCGGCGAAGTCTTTTTCTTCGTTGTTCAAAATTTGGCCGGACATACGTTTCAATCAGGGGAAAGGTTAATAGTAGACAGATATGTGTGCAGTGCGCACATGCGCGTTTGAATTCTTTTCTTGTACCTCGGCTCATTTTAAGGCAAGCTTGTCTAATTTTTAAGGAGTCTTACCGTAACGACGTTGATGCTTTAAAATGTGCTGTCACGATTCGAACCTTTTTTTTAGACTTTTTTGTTGCAAAAAATTGAGTGGGATAGGTGTGCTTTTTTTTCTTTATTAGATTTAGAAGGTAGTTGATATAAGCACAACTACCTGACAAAGTATACAAAATATACCAAACAAATTCATCTGACGTTCGACCGACTATGCTTCCCGCACGTTAAGAAAAACAAATTATGAATTTGTTTTGATATATTTTGTCACGCCTTTATATTTACTTTAGTTTTGACATACAACGGCTTCTAGATTATTTTTGTATCTGGTAGTCCCAGAAAAAAATACCGTGCAACGGAAGTCCCAGAAAAAAAAAAAAAAACAGCGTTCGCCCCTTCAACTTGCAGACATGAACATGCGCTGGAATTGGTAAAGCACAAAACTCGCGCTGAGATTCAGACATTCATGGTTATGGTTCGGTTATTGTGGTCATTGCAGCGATTGAACACGACCCACTGCCCGAACGCTTTTAGAGCTATCGATTATTCCGAGCTCAAATAGAGCGCTCACGCAATGCTCGCGTCCAATATAGCACCCGCATTCAAATATCGGCACAGGGAGACTATACCGACACTGGGACCTCCAACCTAAGTACGTAATCGGGTTTCGCCAAGAATAAATTGAAAATGAACGCTCGCTTTCTCCTTTAAAGTACACCGCAAAATAGACGTTGTTTGGTCAGCAGCGTTCCGTGCGAGTGTACTCGGGTCCCATTAGTGTCAGTAAGCTCGTGTAAAGTGAAAGACATTCCAACTGAATACCGTTGCACCGCAACTTTAAAGGGCCGTGCAGCAATATTACGTAGGAGTGTTTCGCACTTTACACCAGCGAACTCGTGCTAGTGGTACCCAAGTATACTCGCAGGCAACGCCACTGGCCAAGAAGCTCCTGGGGATCGCATTGTTGGCGTTGGCAACACTCTAATAGGGGATACTAGAATGGGAAGGTATGCCCACGTCCGACAACTGTGAGTGTGTCGCGATGTGCAAGCACGCCGGCGAGGGCGCTGTGGGTCAGAACGAAGTAGCTAGAGCGCGGCCATCCGGCGGCTGACAGAGGCCTGGCGGTCGCAAGAGGGATGCTTTGTTCGGCGTGAAAATGGTCGTATTCTTTGTTTGTTTTTGTCTGCTCGGTTGTGAGAGAAAGAATGCGTTCCATCCTACCTCACACCCCTGTGAAAAAGCGTGACCTGTGCGAGCGGCAGAAACTTACATTCAAAGCGCAAATGCCGTTTTGGAGTGGTCAGTTACTTGTATGTTTTAACGCGAAAGCGTTAACTGTCCCATGGAGCGAACTGGCGTTATCAGCTTTTGAAGCCGCGCCGAACGGCACCTAAATTCCCCTGTCCCAATGGAGCCTAGCCTGTCGTCTGTAGCAGCGATCGTCATAGTTTTAAGGAACGCCACCCGATGACGCTGCGGGCCCTGCGCCGGCTGCGCGCCGGTAAAAGGAACACGTGGTGGCGAGCGCTCGGCCGCTTCTGCTCCTCTCGACGCCGACGCCGGTGCTATGCTTAAATAAGTTGGGAGATGTTGTCTCGACCTTTCTGGAGTAAAAAACAAATCGCTTTAGCCAGCATGCTTTAGTTTTTATTTTAAAAATCGACAAAGATTGAGGTTTTCGGCACCTTTCAACTTTTAGATGCCGAGCATCTCTTGCTCGGGTCTATGTCCCGCGGCCTTGTAGTCCGCACTCACACTACGCACGCGCAACTCTTCTCCTTCCCTCTCTCCAACAGCTGCGCGTTACTGCTCTCCGCTCTCTCTCTCTACCAGCTGCGTGCACTGCGCGTGCGTTCGCTTCTACTCACACCGCGCGCGCACGCGCAACTCTCCTCCTCTAGTCTCCTCTCCTTCAAGGGTGAAAAAAAATAAACGGCGAGCGGCGAGCGTTTCAAGTTTCTCTGCCGCGAGCCGCGACGAAGGCTCACGTAGGGGGTAACGCTAGGGCGGTCGGTGGCGCCATCTCTCGACGTCAGCACGCAACTGACTCTTTCCTCGGAACCAACACGATGCTCCGCATCACCCCATGGTTCCCCTCGGGAAGATGGTGTAATTTTTCACTATCTTCCGAGTCAAGTGCGCTGTGACGTGAAAGGAGGACGCGCGGGGTTCCGGTGAAGCTTTCTCTGACTCTAGAGCCATCAGTGTGCAGCGAGAACTCACTCGCTCGCGACCACGTGTCCGCGTGCTTGCGCAGCGCGATCAGCATGGCGAAGGGAGGAAAGTGCCAACGTGCTCGTTCGGGTCCGCCATCCCCGTCCGGCTCTGCCCCCGTCCCCCTCCGGCTTCAGGTGGCTGTTCGCGGTAGCAGATAGAGCCGATGGTTTCGTAGACCTCGGATAGATGGCGCCACTAAAACTCCGTATAATAAAAGGTTTGTCGATGATATCAGGCTTTTGACGCATTTATGTTTTTGTTAGAATGACAAGATTTATCGAAAAATTAACTTTTATCGAGCAGGTATTTGCACAGCTTGCTATCTTCTTACAAGTCCCCCTTTGTCGCCATGTCGCGTGGTTCTCATGGTCGCCGCTCGTGGCTGCAGGTCGGGAAATATTCTAATCTTTGACTCTCGATTACGCGGCAGAATTGCAACATTTCGCAGGAAGGAGATGTGTTTTCTGTCCTTTGTGACAAGATAAACAATGTCAAAAGTAGAAAGCGCAAATTCTTTCAACGTTAAAATCGTTGCACAACTCCTTTAACGACCGTCACCGCTAGCACAGCCGTCTAGGCTGTCTAGGTAGCAGACGATAGGTTCGCACCCCATCCCGAGCGGTTCGCTCGATGAAAAATTTCGCTTAAGCAGAACTGCGCATTTTAACGATGAGAAGACAAAAAGCGCGCGAGCACACGTGGCACGGTCGTTACGAGTCATTCATGCTTTCCCAACAAAGGGCAGCCAGACAAACATCGCTTGTTTACAACAACGAACCCTGTAGTTCGCGGAGTTTGTTGTATAGGCGCGTATCGTAACGAGAGCTGGGCGACAAAACAAAACGTCAGAGAGCCTAGATTTAAGAGAGGGAGAAAAATCAAACCATGGGGAGCGTTTGCAATGTTGCGATTGGTCGCAACTGCGCATGCGCTGCGTTGTCGAGTGGCGGGAAAGAAAGTGGGCGGAAAGGCGAGGAACGTCTGCGGACGATCCACACTTTGGTTGCATCTTTGTAGCTCGAATTGCAAACGCGGCCCATAAGTCACATGACCCCGATCGCGTAGTTGGAGACACTCTGAAATCTAGGTTCTCTGCAAAACGCTGCCGTAGTGAACCCCATCTGTCGCTGGAACACGACGTTCGCCTGCGATCAGCTCGTTAGGGGGGGCCGCTCGAACAAACACGCGTTTGGCTGTCGCGCCGCATCTGGCTAAGCGTCGACAACACGCGAGCGGTAACAGCCGCTTTGCCGCTGCCGACGTCTCATTCGATCTGCTCGGTAGCCCGTATATGCGATACGGTACTGAGTGCTTGTCAGGCACTTAGGAGTCGGGGCCCGCGTGGATCGACCCGTTGGCCACACCTGCGAAACGAATTGGGAGCTCGTTATATATATGCACACACGCGTACGCTCTTGAGGTTCGCGTTTTTGCGGTTTGCGTCATGTGGTGTAAACGACTGATACGTTGTGATTATAAATCGCAACCAAAACAAGTTTCTGGTTCCTTGCCATGTGCTCAAATGGACTGCTGGCGAGAGCCGAGGCGCTGGGCACTGTACTCAACAAAGCCTACACGCAATCGCACTACGTACTGACGTCACAGTCTCACGTGACGTCATCAGGTCGTGTGACGTCACGTGACACCATAAAAAGTTATCCCCTAAATTTAGCAAAGAAAGTATCCATGACAGACACTGTAACTCGCCTCGAAACAAACACCGTAACCCGCCGCAAAGTGGGAAGATGCAAAGTCAATGGCATCCATTCTGTTTTGGCCTTTACATCGAAGTTGTTTTCTCTGATAGGCTTCGATACAGGGTTACGTTTTGCGTCAGAACGCAATGGCTGCTTCAAAGTCTTGCTTCCGAGGGTATATCAGGAACTCGTTTTCACAATCATGAATTTTATGCACACGGTGCCGCCAGTAGGCTGAATTTGTATTGGGGTTCTAGGCACTACAGTCGTTAGCAATATTGAACAACATAAACAACAACCTTAAACGTAGGCCCCCTCCCCTTTAGAAAATAAAAGGAAGAAAAGTACGACACTCTTTTTTTTGGTTGTCTTGTGGGCGCTGCCATTGTGGTGCGTGGTGCCATAGCCTCCTATATACTGACAAAGCCTGGCAGATCACCACGAGAAGCGGCCGCCGAAATGGGAAAGGAGGAGCAGGCAACGGATGAGACGAGAGACGCGTGGCATGGCGCCCCAACTGCGGCGAGACGCTGGAACACTCCCGAGCGAACAAGTGTGTTTCGGGCCCTCGCCGCTCCAAGAGCTGTGCGCTGATGTCCAGGTTCCCCGAGAAATGGCTCTTTTGACGCTCTGTGCTACCAGATCTTCGTGCTCCAAATCTGCGACCGGGCACTCTATGGTTCCGTCCTCGAACTGCCAGGCTTTTTGAGAGCAGGCGCGCTCGAAAGCCGAACGGGGGCGTGCGGCTTCCGGCGTTTGCGTTGGAACGCGTTGGAACTTTGAGTAGAGACAAAAGCAGCCAGCTTTGCCTTTACCCACCAATCATTCCAGTCAGAGCTCGACTGCCTGGCGTCTCCACGCCAGTTTCTACCCATATAGTTACAATTCGAAAACCGACTTCATGAGCCAAATGTAAGGGCGCAAACGAGCTGGTGTACATTGCACATGGTTGAAAAAAACCCGAGACTGCGAGTAAACGACACAACACTAAAAAGTCTCTAGGTAGAGACTTTTTAGTGTTGTGACAAAGGTAGAGACTTTTTAGCGTTGTGTCGTTTACCCGCAGTCTAGGGTTTTTTCAATTATGTTCATGAGCCGTTGACACGGTGTTGGGAATCTCAGACGATGTTGTTTCGCTCCGTCGCGGACTGTTCTAATGTTCCTGAATAACGTAAAAGTATATTTTCTGCGATTACAGCTAGCACTGCAGTCAACTGGCAACAATGATTTGAAGGGCCAGGATGGTTGAAGCGTTGTTAACCTCTCAATTGTAGCTTAGGTATTGACTCTAGGGTCGACAGTGTTGAAGAATTCCCGTTCCCAAATTTCTGACTTTAATTTATAGACAAACACAAAATGCAGATCTTGTTGTTTTTTTGTTTTTTTATCTATCGTCTTGTGCTCAACCGCAGTGAACACAAGGGGGGATACTAGAATGTTAACCTGGAGACGCAGAAACATGTATCTCCACGTCGATTTCGTCAATGTAGAAAGTTAACCTCTTCAACTCGCATGTCACACAGCAGGACTTACACTCACTCATGCAACCTGCAGCGTGAGCGCCATGCTCTACGCGCTACCGCACCCCTCTCTCCCTTCCCTTGCCCCAGATTAGTTTTCCTCGTAAGATTAAAAGGACACGCTATGATCCCATGCGAAATTTGAGTTATACAGGTGCTGAAAGAAGCATTACAATAATTTGTAGTCTCGAAACGGGAACGGTTTTATGTTCCTCTTGCGACACACCGATCGCTTTTGCCGAGAAGAGAGCACCGATGAAACCTTAGGCGATATTACATACAAAGTCCTCTATTTAATGAGGTTTTAGGGTTCTTTTTTTTTTTCTGTCTTCCAGTCCAATGTGATTATTGCGAAACATGAAAGAGCCATTTGAAAGTCATTTTTTATCCTCGGCTGCTCGATCATTACAAGGTTCAGGGTAATGAATGTTCAAAGTCTTTATACGATTTTGATTGAACGATTCGTGAAATTGGGGTTCTGACTGCCCTCGGGTCCCAATCGAGTTATCTCGTCCATTTCCAGCAGGGAGTGTTCTGCCGACTTCGACATTACTTGTTACGATGTATCTGTACGTGAAGTGTATTCGATGGGTTGATCAAACGTTACTGTGGGCAGTTTTAGTATAGAAGGCTCCCAACACGTTGGGTCTCGCGAGTAGCTTGGAGCATCTATTTGCGCACGTGCAACGCGACGCCTCAAGTTGTTACGGGACGAGGATGTAGCGTGACACTCGAGAGGCGACGCGATGACGTCAATCTATACGACAGAAGGGCGGGCGGTAGAAACAATTCCCAGTTTGGAGTAAGGTCACTTATTCTTTTTTGAAAGGGGGGGGGGGTATGTTTTGTTGTGAAAGAAAACTTTGGCGTCGAGTGTATAGAAACCGCTAGAGAGGTTTTTGCAGCGTTGTGAAGAATATGAACCGCGAAATTCGACTCCAAATATTGACGTCCCTCCCTACAGCACCACGTCCATACATGCGATGGCCGAAGCTGAGGAGGGAGTCACGTGCGCTGTTGATGTCATGCACATCCCTAAAGTCGCAGTTACACTGCTAGTACCTCATACAAAAGAGAGTCTTCCGACACTGTCTAAAGCGTATTTCTTGATTGAGTGCTGTAACATTCGTCATAAAAAAAAAACTTACATACATGTTTGGAGCATACATATATGTATGAAGCGCTTCTAACATATATGCATGAGGCGTGCATGGAGGCAAATAATTATGTTATCATGTCTGCATTAAACACCGCGTCGTTTGAACGATGTTTGAACGCTCTATTGGAATCGTTGGACACGATAGGGTCTTCATAGGAAGGCGAATGTCGTCATCATTTCAGGCTCAGTCTATACAGGGTTCTTGCACGAGGCCGCGATGCAACTCTACTAACGGTTCGTGAATCTGACGCCAGTACTATACCTATCGGAATCCATGTTGGAGGCATTCGTCGCTGTTATGACATGCTTTGTGCGCTCTGGGGCCGTGTTCGTATGCTACGTAGCTTGTCCGCTCACTCGAGGTGTGAAAATGGTCAGTTGCGCCGGAAATAATTTTTCCGGGCTGAAAAGTCGTCGGAATAACGGATCTACGACCACGGATCCGTTATTTCGACTCGGCGCGTGACTCGTGCTCTGCCGACCCCGGCGCGTGCCTACGATAAACAGTGGCTGCACTTACAAGGATGCGGCACCGTAGCGCATCGAATCGAGATTTGACTATTTCGATTGGTAGCAGATGGGTAGAAGAGGAAGAAGTAGGAAGACAGGCTGCGCGCGAGTTGGTCCCTGCTCGATTTGATACGCTACGATCGCATTCGTGTAAACGTAGCCACTGGCGGTATGCGATCGTCTTCAGATCACGTGGCCGGTTCTTTTGGCCTCAAATTAAAAAAATGAACGCTGCTGTTTTGTTTTTTTCTGCGACTACTTACGGGTGTTTTGTAGGTTGTAAACATACTGGACAGCATTTGCGCAAAAGAAAAATTTAAAATCATTGTATCGTCCCTTCAAACATTTCCAGTGACACAAAGTCACCGTGGAAAGTTTTATGACTCCGTATTAACTAAATTATTCTATTTTGTTGCCAGGGACAACGAAAAATAAAGCGAAGAAGATTGCAGACGGTGGGCATTCATCAAAGAGACAACGGCCCGCATATCTTCGAGGAAGGCGTCGGAGCCCCGTCCGCGAAACAATGACGGCCGCGCGTATATCATCCAGGCCCATCAATCCCGGCACTTGGCAATGCCTGGTTGCCCGTTCACGCAGAGTGGCGCCCTCCTTCGAACTCGCTGAAGCGTTGGCGATTGATTACTGCAGCACAGCGGGGCTGCTGGAAGCGAGCCAAACTATACCTCTCAAATTTTGTTTTCCTTTTCTTTTTCTCTGTTATCCCGCTTTTAAGGAAGTGTTGCACGCGTTCGTTCACGCGTTCGTTAACGCAGTGTGTTTTATCAGCCAAATCCGTCACACAAAGAATACTGTGACATCAAGTGAGGTCATGACGTCGCTGGACACCTTGACGCCGTGTGACCTCACAGTCCCACGTGACATCGTAACGTCTCAGAGTCACGTTGACGTTATAATAATGTCTCATGACTTTGCGACGTAACGCGACGTCATGATATCCATTGACACCGTCTCGTCACATGACACCACGCCATCGACGTCACGGTCCCGCGACCTCATGACGCACGTGACGTCACACACAGGCGCACATAGCATGTATTCCCAGCTCAGTCAGAAACGTGTTATGTGCTTTCCGGTCTTTGTCGGCACAATCAAGCTAATGTAGTTTTTTTTCTTTTATTCCTTCTCTTCCAATGTAGTCCAACACGCTGTTTACACACAAGCCCGTGTTTTCCCACACCGGTGCGTGTGCGCTGCGCGTGCGCAGAAACCGGATTCGCGCATGCGCCGTGCCGACAGCAACGCCTCCGCAGCGACGTGACGTGAGAGCGGCGAGTTGGTCTATGTACTCAAATTCAACTCGAGAACCGCAGAAAAAAAAAAAATTCTGGCTCCTCGCGAAACGTTATTAATTTCCCTCCTCGTGTGATCTATTAAGATATATGTAGGAACATCCTTGATTAGCTTTATGTCGCTTTATTGAGGCGTAAACGTTTCAAACGCCAAAGGCATCGCTTCTTTCTTCGACAACCATAAATATTTTTAAGAACGACTTCGCGCAGCGCATAAATAATGCACCAAACACTTTTTCTTTCGTTCCTTTTTTTTTTTAAGATGCGACAGCGAGTTGTGAAAGTGACGCGTTGCCGTACGTTGTTGGGGACCACGGCTGAGGTGCAGCCTAAACGGCAAATGATACGACGAATCGATTATCTACACTCGAGCCACGACTGACTGGACAGAGACGAGCGTGCATGGCATGAACGGAAGAGCTGAGACTCCAAACTCTCACGTTCTCCGAGTTCGACAAGGTGATCCGAAAGGCATTCCGATTCTTCGCCTTCTCATTAGTATACCGGTAACTTGAGGTTGTCTCACTTGGTTTGTCTTCCAAATATACTTGATCTCGATCCAAAGTTGTGTATGTTACGAGCTCGCTCTGTAGTTAACGCCTAACGAACGCCGAACGGAACGCTATCAAGGTCTATTGGACAATAAGGGGGGGGGGGAGGGGATGGCATGTCGAGCTCATACACTCCAAGAAATCTGGAGCGCCTACTTTCTTTCGTAGCACTTAGACAAGTCAATGACTGCAATCTATGGAACAAGCTGCAGAAATACAAGGCTGAAACTAACAAACAACAATATGTTTAGGCGTAATAAATTAGTCGGCGCTCTGACACATGGTGAAACGCCATCTTCAATGTTAGAACGCAGGCTGGTTTTCTTCTTTTTTCTCTTCCTCTTTTAGGTCTACACATATTTTTAGCCTTGACATTCTAAGAGCTTCATCTGCACATCACAGCCATTGAATGGCTTTTGCTAGAGTGTAAACGCAAGGGACTTCTGAGCGCGTAATGCTGGTGTCACTGCCCTGGTAAGCACAGTTATAGTAACTCCAGTTAAATTTGTTATGTCGACGAAACGACAGGAAAGTCAGTCGACGTCGGAATGTGCCGGTGTGTGTCTATAATCGTCAAGGGGAAACTTGGCCAACGCGGCACGAATGCGGCTAGCCTCGGTTATTCTACGTGAATTAACTATAATTCGTTTTTTTCTTTCTCGATTGATACGATACGCGGATTAGAGTGACCCAGATGCAAAGCACAACGAGCGAGGACAAGACACGAATGCACCGCTAATGTCCTCTCCTAATGTTACTTCACCGCCACTACACTGCGCGTCGGGTCAAAAATAGTTTGAGAGCTGATCCAGGAAACAGCCCTGCAGCTTCCTGGATCGAAAAGAGCTGACTGCGGCACCGCGTATATAGCTTCCATCACTTGAAATAGTCTGCCGCGAGGCAAGACAAAAACAAATTGGTTCTTCCGACTTGCGGACCCTCCTGGCTGAGGGGTCGCTTTAATAAGGGATCAAACGTCGAGAGCTACGACGGTTAGTCTGGTGACTGAGAACTTAAAAGTCACATGATGTTCACACGTTTTTCTTCGTAATTACTGTCTCTGAAGATATAATAAGACGGTAGGAACTCCACATACCCTGAGCTATTACCTGAGTTAAATTCAATTCAATTAATTTTTTATTCAAAATTCAAAAACCAACATAGAACACACCGCACAAACGCATCTGAATCCATACCCTGCTTCGCTAGTCAAGGATCCATTTCAAATGTATACAATGCTAATTAATGCGGTGATCACCTGCCACCCATGCATGTGCCGTACTAAAATAATTTTCAATCAAACATTGTTTCTGTATAGAATCTTTTAAGCGCACTTTCGAACGCCTGGCTTTCTTTTATTGGGATGCTTAAGGAATTCCATGTTTTGTTTCAGTATATTGTATCATTCTTTGACCATCCATATTACGAGATAATGAAATGTTGAAATTGTCGGCAAGAAGACTTCTGGTTACCCTTTCCGACACAGAAAATATACTTGATGGTAATGATCAATCTGGTGTCAAAATATTGTGCATCAGAACTACAGCTTCCAAAATCCCGTACTAGGTGAAATGGCAGTATCCCTAGGCTTTGGAATAATGGAGCGGAATGAGTATTAAATTGTTGGTTGGCTTCTGATAGCTCGCTTTTGAAGTGTTATGATTGGTTGTATGTGGCTTTGATAAGTAAAACCCCAGGATTCCACACAGTATTGGAGGTGAGTCCTTCGCGCGCTCTTCAAAGTTGTGGTTTCACAGGGCAACGATGTACCAAAACTCCTCCAATGGGCAGAAGCAAATATGGAAAGCAAAACTCGACAAAAGCAAAGGCTCTATAGTCGCGCAAAGCTCATAAAAACCTCGTCAGCGTGGTCTGAATACCGACAATGCGCCTCGACTTGCAAGTATGAAATTAAGAAAGCTAAGCATAAATTCTTTAATGTAGATCTCTTTAATTTACTGAAAACAAACCCTAAGAAATTCTGGTCAACTATAAAACCCAAGCAAATCAGACCATCCCCCCGCATCGTTGACTCTGGTGGAAATGAACTCTCGGAAAGAGAAAGCTGTGAGACAATTACCTCTTTTTTTGGCGATGTTTTCACAGAAGAGTATTTTCCCTTACCCGACCACACGCTCCAATATACAATCGCAACCAGGATGGACCCTATATCTATTTCACCGTTTGGCATCGAGATAATGATTGATAACCTTCCCAATAATTCTGCCCCAGGCCCGGACGATATATCGACTAAATTGCTTAAGTTAACTAAACCTGTTTCCAGTATTCTTCTATGCAAGCTATTCCAACAGTCCATTGACTCCGGTGACGTACCCCCTGACTGGAAACATGTTCGAGTAAGCCCAATATTTAAGAGAGGGGACAAAGATTGCCACGCGAATTATAGGCCCATTTCTCTCACCTGTGTTGCGAAGTTGATGGAGCATATTGTTTATTCAAAAACTATGAACTACATGGTTGATAATGGTCTACTTTTTGTAAACCAGCACGGTTTCCGGCGGTCTCTGTCCTGTGACACCCAGCTTTTTAAATTTACAACAGACATTAATAAAAACCTTCATCTTCATACTGAAACGCATGCTATTTTTATTGACTTTTCAAAAGCGTTTGTCAAGGTTCCTCATAACAGTTTATTATTAAAATTAAGTTCGCTTAAAATTGAAGAAACTGATCAACTGGATAGCTAATTTTCTTTCAAACCGAACACAGTACGTCGCCCTTAACAACAGTTGTTCGTCTTCTCTAGCAGCTAAATCCGGAGTACCTCAGGGAACCGTGCTGGGTCCATTATTATTTCTTATCTACGTTAATGATTTACCTTCCCTAATTAAGTCTTCAATTATATTATATGCTGATGACTGTGTTGTGTATTCTGGAATATCCAATCCCTCTGAGTGTGCGCAACTCCAAACTGATTTACACGCTATCGAATCTTGGTGTGAAACGTGGCAGATGCAAATAAACGTAAATGAAACTAAACAAATGACTTTCACTATACTAAACGTAACACAATAGACTTTCAATACTACCTTTCTGGTAATAGAATCGAAAATATATCAACTTATAAGTACCTCGGGGTTTACTTAACAAGCCGTCTTTCATGGGAATGCCATAAAACTAACATTGTCAGCAAAGCTAACCAGACACTCGGCTTTTTGCGACGCAACCTTTTTCTTGCCTCTAAGGAAACCAAACTTTTAGCATACACCTCACTTGTTCGTCCCCAGCTGGAGCACGCTTCATCGGTTAGGAATCCCCATCAGCTATTTTTAGAAGAGATGTTAGAGGCCGTCCAAAACAGAGCAGTACGGTTCATTCATAGAAATTAAAATTTCACGGCTAGTGTCAGCAATCTTAAAACTGAACTTGGCCTCCCTCTCTTAAACCACGTAGGACGATATCCGCCTTAACCATTCTACATAAATTTTACTATCATCTTCCTTTGCAGAGATCTTTATACTGCATACCTGCACCTCACACCTCCCGTCGCTTAGATAACTCCTGCAAGATTCTTTTATTCATTCTAGGACAAATATATTTGAATTTGCGCCTCTGCAGCTTTTTATTAACAATTGGAATAAATTACCAGACTCAATAGTAACAATATCGGATATCTCAAAATTTAGAGAAGCACTTGCCACCTCTTACGGCCTGTAGCCCACTTGTGTTTTATCTTTTGTTCGTTTTTTTTTTCTCTTTTGTTTGTAATGTGTACCTGAACTGTACAAAGACTGCCTGCCCCCCCCCTTTTATGTAAATACCCACGTGGGCATTTTAAAGGATAGATAAATGAAATGAAAATACAGCTTGAAAATGCCGTACAATAGTGAAATGGCAGTATCCCTAGGCTTTGGAATAATGGAGCGGAATGAATATGAAATTGTTGGTTGGCTTCTGATAGCTCCCTTTTTTGAAGTGTTATGATTGATTGTATGTGGCTTTGATAAGTAAAATCCCAGGATTCCACACAGTATTGGAGGTGAGTCCTTCGCACGCGCTTCAAAGTTGTGTTTTGAAAGGGCAACGATGTACCAAAAACTCCTCCAATGGGCAGAAGCAAATATGGAAAGCAAAACTCGACAAGGACGTGAATAGAAATAATAATAATAAAAAAGCGCAGTCTCAGGCACACACCGAAATGCAAGCAGTTATCTGCAGCGTTTACTTCGTGGACAATTAGGGCTCTTTTTGTAGAAACAGCGTAGGTCGCGGACATCGCTTAAGGGACAAGCATCGCGCGTGACCGTTACCGCGCCAGAGCTCGCCGAGCAGTGTATGCCGTAATTAAGGGTTGCCGGTTGCTCGTTTTACACGCAGTTTAATGGGTTCGAATGATTGATTGACTGCGCGACCACGTAGTCACTGGGTCCGCGGTGTGAACTTGCTAATGTATGCGAGAGCGAATCGATTAGTAGTTTCGAATTAGCGCTTTTACCCGGTTCTCCGTTGCATCGATGCTGCTGCCGCTGCTGCTACAGTTTCGGAGGATTGGAGCGACCGCGCTAAGCTGCGGTAATAAACAATATACCTTGTTTTGGCGGCTGCTGGGACGCCCCTTTGAAGAGCCACTGAACTGGTCTGATCTTGATTTGTGGGCATTATTTTGATTGAAAAGAGATCAAACAATTGTTCAGCATACACACCAACACGTACAACCAATTAAGTGCAACGTAACTAGATTACGCGACCAATATAGTGAAAGTTAAACCTACAAATGTAAAACGTTTTATCGGGTTTTCGTTATCTTTGTTGTGAAAGCAAAAAAAAAGTTTTGCTTATTTTTTGTAATAGTTAGGAGAGGATGTCATGAATAATTTGACGAGTGCGTTGACGTACTTACTAAAAGAAAATAAAAGCACAAAACGCAAAAGGAGACGACGATCGACATGTACGTCGCCGTCCCCTTTTTGTATTTATGTGCCTGGCTCTTATAAGGTGTCATAATTCAAAGTATTCTTTGAGTTTTTGTTTTGTTTTGGTTTTTAATTAGTTATTGCGAATTTTCGAAAAACTAATGGCCTTCATTTTATGGCAAGCCTTCACGTGAACAAAATCTGGAAAATAAATTACCGTGCATGATCATTCGGTTGCGAATAAAGATTTTGTAGAGTGGTGCCGGCTAGAAAGCACGAGGTAAATCTTGCTGGAGAATGCGCCATCTTGTATCACAATTTTCGGAGTATAGTTTAAGTAGTGAGCGGGCGACGGCTTATTACCTTTATGTCTTTATAGTCGCTGAGAAGTTATGAGACGTAGGGTTTGGATTATTTCGTGCACGCTTTCTGCTTCATGATTCGCCGTTTGCCGTTCTTTTCGCCTGATGCCACACTCCCACTGGCTGCGAAGAGATTATAAGATGGATGGAACGTACCATGCCCTGTGATTCTTAAGCTGTCCGGTCTATATTAGCGTCCCAGATGTTTCGGTGGCGCCCTCTTACGGTTTCCGTTCGTTACGTCACGACCAGGATTTGCCCATCTATGATTGGCAGGATTTGTCCCTGCCTCGCCCTGATTGGCAGGATTTGCCCCTGCCTCGCCGTGATTGGCAGGATTTGCCTCGCCGTGAACCAGCGATTGGGCAGGCCTCAAAGGGGTAATAAAACGATATCGGGTTGGAATGTTCATGACTTTGCGGAGGCGTACTGGTCCTAGTATGGCCCAAGCATACTCGCACAGATTGTCATTGAGTCAAAACCTTCTTCGCCGCGGTGAAGTCGAGAGGATAAAACGGGCCTGTTTCTTCTAGTCTTTCCTTCGCAAAGCTTCATGACGTAATTGTGGGATCGACACCACCGGCCGGACGACAGTCGAGTGCGGCTCATGGATTGGGCACCAGAAATCGATGAGCACTCGACTTCAGGCTCGTAACAACCAATGCCTCGGCGGACACTCAGGTAGATGGGTTGTGTCCAACCACTGCAATGACAATAGGCCCTCTCTTTCCCCCAATCTCCAGTTACAATGCCTACTCACACACACACCACTGCAATGTTGAAAATAGCCGAACTCTGAAAATGCCTGGAGCTCAGCCCGCGCTTTCTACTTTGCCAATCTTAGCGCGTGGGCTATGATTGACGTTAGCGGCATAGGAGAGGCACCAGGCCACGTGGGCGCTTGTTCTGGTTCCGAGTTGAGGAGCTGAACAATGCTCATATTTCTCGAATTTGTTTGATGGCTGCGATTGCCTAGAAAAGAACAAAAAAACTAAGGCAAGTTTATTCAGTTATTAACGTTAGGGAATGATTTTAAGTAGTATTTAGCGAAAGTAGAAAAAAAAACGTTTCATGGCTCCTTTACTATTATACAAGAAGATATGGTTTGTTGGCCAATCGCGAACTTCGACCACACCAACGCTTTTGGTGGCGCACATCACTAATAGTATGCACCACCGTATCCTGATTCTTGCTAAAGCTCTTCAACGCCTGGTTGAACTGCAAACACGTAGACAAGAGAAATTTCTGCCAGTCCCACCTGGGAGGCAGTTTCCATGCGGTGCTCACCAGTGCTTCGTCCCTAAACTTCGACCTCAAAAACAATGGCCAAGTCTTTTTTTTTATGTCGTTTTTTAAATGTTTGGTCAGTATTTCCGGGAACAATAGAAAGAAACAGCTATCTCGGGTTATCCGAGAGAAATAAAAAAGAGTTAATGTCAAGATATTCTTTGGTCGATAAACAATTGAGTGACTTTTGAGTCGCGCGCATTACTTTTTTTTAAAGTAATTTTATTGTTTTCGGTTAGTCGGCGATGCAGTGGTAGTACAGGACACATGTAATCATTCTCTTTCTAGCAAACTAACGCAGACATTTAGAAATACCGGTATGCCTTTACGGCAGAAAAGACACAAAATGTAATCGAGCCCTTTGTTATTTCTTTTATTTTTTTTATTTTTCTGTAACAGAATAAAGTTTTATTAAGACATGATTGCTACGGGTCCCTTTCCTGGTAACCGTCCCACACAAAAAATGTTTAAGCACGAAGTATAAAAAAACAAAGGTAGAACAGAGAGATGGACGAGTTTTTCCAAACGGACACTTGAGACTGTATGTGACAATGTTCAAGAGTACGGCGTCGTTTCCTTCAAAACTACTTCATTTTCGTTCCCATTGTACGCTTTAATTGCATCGCCTTGATGATGATGTCCTACCAAGAGGAATTCACGGAGAAATGAAAAAGAGCAATCAAAGGTACCACTCAAAACTTTTGTTTGTTTTTTTCGTTGTTTTTTTCATTAAGTGCTGTCGTGAGTTTGCAGCTGCAGCTACAAAACTCACACAAATGGCGGCGTCTTTTCACCAAAATCATTGAGTGTCTCCAAACACGTAACTTAAGTCCTAAAAACCTTATTCCCACTTTTTTTGTGTGGTGTGCTTTTTTTTTTCCACACGTCGACGGGTTTTTTTTTGTTTTTTTTTTCAGTACAGCAAAATTAATTGAACGTTATTTGCGTGATAATCAACTCTGAACGAGGTATTTCATTTCAAGAGGGAAAGGTAAGAATTGTTCCACTGGAAACAAACTTGTTTTTCTGCTCTGCTCGCCACTCAAAAAAGCACATTGTACTCCTTGCGTTTTATTTCATTCTCTTATTTTAGCAAAACCACTATTGAGGCGTCCAACTGTCCAGAACAGCTGCTAAGCGTTTTGCTTTAATTATGTTCTCGACGCGGAAATTATGTTTATTCATCTTCACCCATACTTTTAAACCCAAACTAACTACAAAAACGCACTAAAATATTTGAGCCGAGGTAGTAACTAATCGATAACGCTTTCCTCCCAGAAACGGCGCACGCAGTCTTCTTGTAGTTTGTTTCTCCGCACAACAGAGATGCATCACAGTGTAGCATCCTGAGAAGAAAAAGGCGCCAGTATTTATGCTTAACTTTTTATTTTTATTTTTTTCCTGACGGAATAAGACTCGCATCTAAAATAAAATTCTTCCGCGAGGAGCTGTGAGCATCCAAGCGTGGGTCGTTATTCTCGGCGTCCTGTCAGCCCCGCTCTGTTTCCGGAAAAGAAAAGCTGGCAGAGAACGTTAAAAAAAAAGAACTTCAATGAAAAATATAAAAATAAAAGAAACTCGCTGCTCAGAAACCAACGGAAAAAGCTACACTAACTGTGACCGAAACGACGGAAACCTCGTACTACTACTACTGTTCTTTCCTGGCTAGCAGCTTTGTCTTTATTTTTGTTTCTCCTTTAAGCCGCGCTTGTGCGATAGATGGCGACACAACACCGTGGTTGGTTTAATAATGACGCTCGTTCGCTTTACGGAGTTCGCTATAGTTTTCCCAATAGATATTGCGTTTAGAACGAATGCTAGTTTATATTTCGGTTCATAATAAACGGCGTAATCAGATTTTTTTTACTTAAGCTGATTATTATACGTAATTGGTCCGGCTATATTAGATGACAGAGCTGATTAATATTTTCCTTGATGACTAAGATTCACTAGCAATAAACATGTAAGTTTGTATGCTTTTCATATGTATTATTGTGTGTTTTATATTTTCTAAATATAGCAATCGTAATTCGTGGAAGACTTCAAAATCGCTTATTTAACCCTAGTAAAGTTGTTTTTGTTGTTGTTTTTCGATGCCAACCGGTGAGCGTTTTTGCCATCTAGGTAAAGCTTGATCCACATTGTCGGCTTGAGCGCAGTTGCCTTGAGCGTCACCTTCGAAGGCGAAAGCAGCGCGCTCACAGTCTGAGATTTTCATGCTGAACAATGCCCAGCGTTAAACTGCGTGCTCCGAATTCAAACGCACTAAATGACAACCGCCCTCATAAATAGCGATGTTGAAAAACAAATTAGTGTAGAGCTTTCACTTCTAGGTAATCTACACATCATTAAACAGTTTAACCTGTATCGTCCGCGGACTATAGTACGAAATATACTCTATGTCAGTGTTGCGGAGTTGGCACTCTGGAGTTGGAATGATTCAGGAATCATTCCACACATCCGTGACCCCGGAATGGAATGCCTTTTGTGCGGAATGGAACGGGAATGGAACGGGCTCGGTTCTTACGTGAGCTGTGTCGATCTTCCGCTAGCGCTTACGGGCTGCTGCTGCAACCCTAGCGCGCGGTCAAAGTGGCCCTTGAAACAGCATCATTGCACTGAAGTTGCAATGATGTTATCGTAAGAAATCCATTCTGTCGCATTTAAAATTATATCGAACTAAAAAAAAATAAAAGACATATAGGTATGTGCTTTAAGGCAAGTTCCAGAATATGGTTCTACAGTCCCTCGTGCTGGCACCGTGGCGATTGCATATTTTTCGGCGGTTTTATGCGCTTGCGGCAGTGCACGAAGATTTCGGGGAGGTATACGCGGCGTCGTTCCTGACAGCGTAGTAGCGGTGCTCTTCTAGTATTCGAAGTAGAGAGTAAGATCGAGTCTTCTTGCGCCACGCACGAACTACGCATTTGTAAGGCCTTATCAAAGAAACAACACGCTGGCCATGTATCAATGAAGGGTGTACGGTCCGTTTGCGATTAAATGGCTGGTTTTGGTTTCTGGCGTCTGATGCGAGCCTTTCACACTTGATCGTGCGATCGATGTCCGCAGTTAGACCAAGTGCCACGAAGCGCTTTGTGCGACCACCATTCGGCTTAGTAGAATGACCACCGTGGGGACGCATTTTTAATACTTTTGGAGTTGTATCTGCGTTTAATAACGTCAGCTTTATGCCGGTTTTTTTTTTTTTCGTTAACACGACGTAGTTGTGATGAACCATATTTTAACGCTTAGGAATTAGATGAATGGAGTTGCAGAGTTCAGCCATTCAAGGAGTGTGAATGGGCTCAGTATCTCCGCTCCTAGGATAGGAAAGAATGGAATTGCCAGAATCTCTATAGTCGGTTACAAGTTAAGAAGGTAGTAGAAGCTCCTCCCCATAAGCGTGATGCGCCCGCTTCAGACGCCTCCGCAGTCGAGAAAATAGTTTGCTGAAAACGCCCCTTCTGCTTCCATGGATAGATATTGGCTACAGACAGACCTTGTACAGGGCGGCAGCTTGCGCCACCTAGCCGAGACAAATTACTCGCTCCGGAAGGTTGAAGTAAAAAGAAGGCTTCAGTGCAACGAAAATTGTAACTTTTATAAGTAATGCATATATGGTCGTTGGTTTTAGCTTGATAACCTTCCTATACGAATTAGGTACATTCCGTGCATTTGCTCCGTTTGTTAAAAAAACCATGCGTTTCGGGTTTTGAAACCCCCTGCGATTCGCGTTTTGAAAAATCCGAAGTCTTCTTTTCTTTTCCGTTATGAATCCCAACGTGGAGATAGCTTCGTCAAGAGAGTCTGGTGCAGCCTCGCCGTCTACGCCAAGGCGCCTCTACAAGAAGCATAAGAGCGGCGATGTCCTCAACCGAGTTGCACGGCAGCTGATAATGAACGCGTACGTTCAGGTGCGACACGAACCGCCCGCCAAGCCCGGCCAGCCCGGCCTCACTGTGGAGGAGTCCTGCATCAAAGTCAGCAAACTGCTTGGCGTTGGTGTATGCACCGTCCTCGAGATTAGGAAGCAGGCGAAAGAAACCGAGGGACAAGTTGTGACACCTTCTTGGAAGCGCCCAGCAAGTGAAGGCAAGAGGCGGCGCAAAGTCAGGTACGGCGACTTCACGTTGTGCGCGCTGAGATCGTGCGTCCACCGTTTCTTTCGACGGAACGAGGTCCCCACGGTCAAGAAGATAACGGCCGAATTCTGCACGAGCACTGAACTTCCCTCGTTGAAGGCTTGGACTGTGCGTCGCCTTCTCCACGACATCGGATTCGAGCATGACAAGAGGGAACGAAACTCGCGGCTGATTGAACGAGAGGACATCGTCGCCTGGCAGCAGAAGTACCTGCATGAGATCGCACGTCACCAACAAGATGGTCGAAAGATCTTCTACTTGGACGAGACGTGGGTGACGGCAGGGCACACTGTCTCAAGGGTGTGGGTAGACACGACCGTGGCCTCGTCTCACGACGCCTTCATGCGTGGTCTCTCGACTGGCCTCAAGCAGCCATCGGGGAAGGGCCAGCGTCTTATTGTCACCCACATCGGCAGCGATGAAGGCTTCGTCGACGGCTGCCTGGACGTGTTCCGTGGACAAAAGACCGGCGATTACCACGAGGAAATGGATGGCGCCCGCTTCGAGAAGTGGTTCGACGGTGTCCTCGACAAACTGCCGACAGGAAGCGTTATCGTCATGGACAACGCTTCTTACCATTCACGGCGGTTGGAAGCAGTGCCGACGACGAGTTCCCGCAAGGACGACATCCGACAGTGGCTGACGTCTAAAAACGTTTCATGGGACCCCAAGATGCTGAAGAAGCAGCTGCTCGACATTGTGGCCTTGGTGAAGCCACAGCACCTGAAGTATCGTGTGGACACTGCTGCCGAGACGGCTGGCTGCACTGTGGTCAGGCTGCCACCGTATCACTGCGAGTTCAACCCCATTGAACTGATATGGGCGCAGATCAAGAACGGCGTTGCTGCCCGAAACACGACGTTCAAGATTGTCGACGTGGGGACACTCCTCAACGAAGAAGTTGACAAGGTCACCACTGACAACTGGGTTAATGCTGTCAGGCACGTTATTGACATCGAAGCAACGTTCCGACGAGGCGGTGCCACAAGTGCCCACATCCAGCCCATCGTCATCCAGCTGGATGGAGAGGACACCCCATCCGAGAGTGACCTGTCTGGTGTCGAGCCCTTTGACGAAGCTTAACGCCACCATTATGGAGAAAGCGTGGAACATCTCGGAACACAAAACGGTCCTTTTAAGGACCACTCATATGTTTTAAAATCGGATCGTTGTTCTTGTCCACCACTGACCTCCCGTGTCTCATGTTGTCATGCTTCTCTGCTCGTTGCCGTATAACATTTCGATATGCAGCCAACAGACAAACTTTTTATTTTTGTTACGATAATGTCTAAGCTGGTCTATACATTGCACTGTGCCATGAATCACAAGTATAGATTTCAACTTCGCAAAAACAAAAGTTTGCAGCCCATCTACGGCAAAGACATCAGATGCCATATTGGCCCTTCCCGCTGTCCAAACATCTTTGCTACGCAACAAATAGAATTTTGATTGCAAATAAGCTCTTTTTTGTCTAAGAAAAACAACAGATCACTGCCAGTGCTCTGCTTTAAAGAATAAATGGGACATCTGTGGCCATTCACACGACCGAGGCCACTCTGAGAATAACAATAACGTGCGTCAGCACTGTGGACAGCTAACTCTTACTGCCAGTGATCTGTTTCGAAGCCTAAACTGGACGTCGTTGGCCATTCACATGACCGAGGCCCCTCTGAAAACAACAATAACGTGTGTCAGCACTGTGGACAGCTAACTCTTACTGCCAGTGATCTGTTTCGAAGCATAAACTGGACGTCTGTGGCCATTCACATGACCGAGGCCACTTTGAGAATAACAATAACGTGCGTCAGCACTGTGGACAGCTAACCATTACTGCCAGTGATCTGTTTCGAAGCATAAACTGGACGTCGTTGGCCATTCACATGACCGAGGCCCCTCTGAAAACAACAATAACGTGTGTCAGCACTGTGGACAGCTAACTCTTACTGCCAGTGATCTGTTTCGAAGCATAAACTGGACGTCAGTGGTCATTCACATGACCGAGGCCCCTCTGAAAACAACAATAACGTGTGTCAGCACTGTGGACAGCTAACTCTTACTGCCAGTGATCTGTTTCGAAGCATAAACTGGACGTCTGTGGCCATTCACATGACCGAGGCCCCTCTGAAAACAACAATAACGTGTGTCAGCACTGTGGACAGCTAACTCTTACTGCCAGTGATCTGTTCCGAAGCATTAACTGGACGTCTGTGGCCATTCACATGACCGAGGCCACTTTGAGAATAACAATAATGTGCGTCAGCACTGTGGACAGCTAACTCTTACTGCCAGTGATCTGTTTGGAAGCATAAACTGGACGTCAGTGGTCATTCACATGACCGAGGCCCCTCTGAAAACAACAATAACGTGTGTCAGCACTGTGGACAGCTAACTCTTACTGCCAGTGACCTGTTTCGAAGCATAAACTGGACGTCTGTGGCCATTCACATGACCGAGGCCACTCTGAGAATAACAATAACGTGCGTCAGCACTGTGGACAGCTAACTCTTACTGCCAGTGATCTGTTTGGAAGCATAAACTGGACGTCAGTGGTCATTCGCATGACCGAGGCCCCTCTGAAAACAACAATAACGTGTGTCAGCACTGTGGACAGCTAACTCTTACTGCCAGTGATCTGTTTCGAAGCATAAACTGGACGTCTGTGGCCATTCACATGACCGAGGCCACTCTGAGAATAACAATAACGTGCGTCAGCACTGTGGACAGCTAACTCTTACTGACAGTGATCTGTTTGGAAGCAGAAACTGGACATCTGTGGCCATTCACATGACCGAGGCCACTTTGAGAATAACAATAACGTGCGTCAGCACTGTGGACAGCTAACTCTTACTGCCAGTGATCTGTTTCGAAGCATAAACTGGACGTCAGTGGTCATTCACATGACCGAGGCCCCTCTGAAAACAACAATAACGTGTGTCAGCACTGTGGACAGCTAACTCTTACTGCCAGTGATCTTTTTCGAAGCATAAACTGGACGTCTGTGGCCATTCACATGACCGAGGCCACTCTGAGAATAACAATAACGTGCGTCAGCACTGTGGACAGCTAACTCTTACTGCCAGTGATCTGTTTCGAAGCATAAACTGGACGTCAGTGGTCATTCACATGACCGAGGCCACTCTGAGAATAACAATGACGTGCGTCAGCACTGTGGACAGCTCACTCTTACTGCCAGTGATCTGTTTCGAAGCATAAACTGGACGTCGTTGGCCATTCGCATGACCGAGGCCCCTCTGAAAACAACAATAACGTGTGTCAGCACTGTGGACAGCTAACTCTTACTGCCAGTGATCTGTTTCGAAGCATAAACTGGACGTCAGTGGTCATTCACATGACCGAGGCCCCTCTAAAAAAACAACAATAACGTGTGAGCACTGTGGACAGCTAACTCTTACTGCCAGTGATCTGTTTCGAAACATAAACGGGACGTCTGTGGCCATTCACACGACTGAGGCCACCCTGGGGATAACAATACCTTGTGTTAGCACAGTGGAGAGCAAAATCCCAGTGCTAGTGCTCCGTTTCAAAGCATAATAGAGACGTCGAAAGTTCCCTTGAAGTCCACGGCCATTATGACTCTTGGGTCGCACTTCGGCGACTTGGCTAACACCTCGTAGTGGATGAGGAGCAGGCTGCCCTGTGCGCCGAAGTGCGGTCTGAAGGGGTGTGGCATAGATTTCCTGAATTTAAGAGGCGCCATTGTACTCGCTTGAAATATATCGTAAAAACAGCACCGATTGCTTGACGTGAGGAAAAGTCAGCTACAACATTGATGAAGAATTGGTGAGAGGACGGAGATCTAAGGAATGCCAATGCCATTAACTGGGCCTAGTTCAGTTCGACTCAAGCTTGATATCGTCCGTCTTGCAGAAACGCTGTGATGAGGTGAAGCGGTCTTCCATAGAGACCTCAGTTTTGAGCCTCCCGAACTAGTGCAATGTAGAGGATTTAATCAAACCTTTTTAAAGCCGATAAGAACCATGATGCACAGACTGCAGCCTGACTTGTTGCCGAGGGCAGAGTTGTGAAGTACTGAAAGGTCGTTTTTGAGTGCTTGGGTGGCTTCTAAAACTGGTTTAGAATGAATGGAGGTATTTCTGGGTTTTGTGATGCTAGTCTGTAAAAGGCCTAATCCCCTTTTCCGTTGGTGCTGCTGTAGTGCCCCCATCAGCTGGCCCAGGGGTCAAATATATAGTGCAGGTCACGATTTGGGATCCCTTCTCGCACCCAGATCAAGTGGGTCGGCTCCTGGAAGGCCTGGGGATGTACTGTTGGAGCGGAATTGTAGGATGAGTCTAATGGGCTGCTAACAAGTTATCCCATACGACGAATCATGCAAAGCCCTTTGAAGGCTGAGGTTTAAGGCTTGCAACGAGATCAGATAAGTAGGTGGTCGCTTCCCACTGTCGGTGTGCACTTGCCATGCCCCTCGGCTTGGGGAGCCCCACGCTAACCCTTAGCTCTCAGGCCCGAGCCCGCTGTACTCGTCATAATTTTGAACCAATAACGCCGATGATGAGTCCATGTTGTCCAGTCCAGAACCATTTCAAATTTGCCTGATGGCTCCTTATCCAATTCCAGGTCGTGAACTAACAGCAGAGGGACGTGAAATTCATTTTCTTTTTTTTGTTCAGAATGCATTTTGTCTGGCAATGGGTATCTAAAAATGAGGCCTGCGATAGTGTTTAAGTAACGCGGCTCGAAAACAGGCTTTTTGTGCGGTGCCACTCATTTCATCAAATGACATTTCCCCGACAGTTTGTTCCATCAACGCTGCGACGATTTATCAACAAATTGTTTCATCGACACTCGTTCATCGACATATCTTGCTATGTTTCGTCGACAACATTTTTGTTTGGTTAGGGGTGCACTGGTTTGTTGGTGAGCAAGGGTACGGGTACATGCACGGGGGCACGACCACCCTTACACGCTGCTGCGAAGCGGCATGTACGGGTGGGCTGGGTGGGTCCACATTTTTGTAATGAACTCCTGGAGACTGTCGCCGCAAAGCGTCGTGAACTGGGTGGGTCGGATAGTTTAACATGTGCCCCAGTGATAAACGCACAGCAAAATGTTCCTACAGCGTGCAATTTGTGTGCCGATGAAACTTCACAGCACAGTGTGGTAGTATCGATGAAACAATCAGTGTCGATGAAACGAGAGTCGTAAAAAGTTGATGAAACATGTGTCGATGAAACGACAGGGACCCTTCTTTCTGATGGTTTCATGAAAGCTCCGACAATGAGGACTGCGAAGTTGCCTCAAAGAAGCTCAATATGTTTTTTACACGAGTCTGTCTTTGCCAAGGCAGACCAGAAAGATGATGGCAGACTCTGAAGAGCTCGTTCGCGGCTACGGCCTGGTATAGTGCAGAGACATAACATACATCAGAAATGTAATTAGGCGGTTTGAGCTGTTGCTTGATTCAAACATTGTTGATTTTATTGTTATAAAGACAAATCATTCTGCCACTTGCGTTCGGACCAAGATCAGGACATCTGAGTATTCGGTATGCTTTCAATTTTTGATTTAAACAAATATTTCGCATATAAGAAAATCAAAATTCATGAAGCGGGAAGCTAGCCTTGCAATCAATTTTTATTGACATACTTTTCATCTTTTACAAATTATTAAACCAATGCTGCGATCCAATATTGTGTACACATTTTCCTTCTAAAGTAAATTTGAAAAGTTGGTGCGTGTTTACCGCTAATACCTCAGGCCGCGACGCGACGCGAGGGGGGGGGGGGCAGAGCCTTTTAAAAAGGCTCGGGGGGGGGGGGGTACACGCGTCACGCACCCGGGTTTCGAAGCATAAACATACGACTGACAGGGCCTCCGAGAGCAAGCAGAATGTTCGGAAGCATTTGAGAGAACCAAATCTGCTTCCTCAAATTCTCTGATATTCTTCCAAAAGAAGACATCAGCTTCTTAACGTCCAGAACAATATCAATTAAATGTTTGTAACATACGCATCACTGGCTTTATCATTTGTATGCCACATGTATGTTACAGCTCATTATTGCGAACGAGGGTGCACCCGCGGGTACTATCGCAGTCATAGATTAGCGGGCAGCTGATTGCGACGCGGAAACTTGACAAGGACGCCACGTTTCACAGATGAATACATACTGCTTCGAAGGCGTCATTTCAGTAGACAGACTATTTATTAACGCCAGCAAAGATACGGTCGAAATCGGGTGAAGACACTTACTGTGTTCGCGGTTCACTTATGCCCCTCCCGCACAGCCCACTACACTTATAAAGAAGAGTTTGGTGACCGCTGCATTTTAACGTCGCTCCACGGAAACCACTGCGAAGAAAAGCCGCTGCCGTCACGATGCTGGGGCGGAACCTGAGGCAGAGAAGCAGACGGCGTTCGACGTATGTGCGATGCTAGGCCTTACTCCCGCATCGAACTTTTCGATGGCAATGCTATCGCTGGATTTTCACGCTGTCGCGCAGAACCTATTGCGAATAAAAGTGGACGCGGTTACGACTTAGCGACGTAAGCTCGGGTAAGTGAAATACCGCGTTAAAAAACAGAATAATTGCCGCAAGATACTGGAGTCCTAGAAAATCTGCCCGGCTGCCATGTTGAAAATATTAATTTGCCAAAACAAGATTGGTTCGGGCAGGTCATGACGTCACGGAAACAACGGGACGCGATTGGTGGCGGAGGAATACAAAATTCCCTTTGAGGGGCATTTGCCGCTACCTTCTTGACTTGTAACCGACTATAGCCCCCTGAAATGGAGTTGGAAGGGTAGAGGGGGAAGGGGGGGGTGTGCCCATTCCGCAAACTGCTGTACGTATCATTCTAGTTCCATCGGTTATTTTGTGTCATTGCAGAGTCATGAACTAAAGCAGATATTTAATAAATTATGATGATTCTGTCAAATGAAGCCTACGTTAACAAAATAATAATTATTTTTTTAATAATGGAAATGCGCAGACCATCTAGTCCCTTCACAGCAGACTTTCAAAAACTCTGCCTCAAGCTCTTGAAAAACGATTTTTTTAACATGTTTTGCTTTCGCGCGTCATAAACTCTTCTTTGGAAGTCGCTAGAACCAGCTACCAAACCCCATGGCATTCAGCGTACCCACACTCACTTACGCCGTACCAATTTTACAGTTTTCCGTGGCAAGGTGCCACACTGCAAAAAAGTTCGCCAACTTTATCACAGAAACACACGCGCATAAAAAAAGCGCTCCTTCTGGCTTAGAGAAACTAGTTTTAAGCTCATCGCCTTCATTATAGTAGCAGCACCGCAGCTTTAGAGGGACGTCTGAACTATAATTTTACCGCGCATGCAAAATTACTTCGAAATATTCAACCACAGGGTTGGATCGAAGAAATCAGAGCTTGGCTTCCTATTCAGGGGATTGTTCGTGATTCTCATTGCTGGGGCTTACAAACTTTGTCTGTGGAGAGGCCGGGGTGGGGGTGGGTGATAGGGTATACGAATCAAAACTGAGGAAAAGGGGAAGGTCAGAGCGCCCAGCTCTGGTTGGAAAAATAGTGGGTCGACGCAAATGATGGCTGCCTTTCTCTCTACTCATTGTTCGGACGCATTCGAAGAGTTCTCGACCCACGAATCATTCCAATCAAAGCTCGGCCCTCTCATCTTTTCCTATACTAAAAAAAAACAAAAAAAAAACAGTGAGCTATTTAACGCTGTCTTTTTCAAATTTTTCGGTGATTGTTTGATGGCTAGAAAGTCGTTCTCTTACACCGGGTCGGGTACACTGATGACGTCAAGAGCAGGCAACACAAATCGCTCTGCGAAGCCTTTGCGAAGCCGGCAGCAACGTTCTCCTTTATGGGAGCGAGTAAATCGCTTGATTATTGACCTATAACGCGACCCGCATAGCGAGTCAGAACCATGCAAACTACTGCATTTGTCCTAGCTTTTTTTTTTTTTTTTTTACCGCGACAGTTGTTGGTGGCTTGTTCTCCGATTTCGTGACGGCGTGAGCGTAAACGCCGTCAGTTTTCCCGCTAAATTTAGCGGAAAAATTGACGCTACATGACCTATGCAGCAATTCAGTTTCCTCGCTAAATGTAGCGGAAAAATAGACGCCATGTGACATATGCTCCTGTATGGGTCTTCAACGACCTGCACTATTGATAAATAAATAAATTAATAAAATGCAGTTTCCCCTCTAAGTTTCCCGGGAAAACAGCATCACGACCCTAAAATCATTTATTTACCAACAAGGTATCGACGCTAAATCAACGTAACGTCATTTCAATATCAGATCACCGTATGACGCACGATTGGTGCAATGTGAGTCGATCGTCATTGTCATATCCTCAAATAAGCAGCACTGCCATCGTTGTCCAAACGCATCACGTCGTGTGATCCTCGCAACATTCTTTTTCCTTGGACCCACTGCCCAAGTTACAGTTCGCGTGAAACTTGAAATCAACAACGATCTGCCGCTTTTTCATTTTGTACTTGCATATATGCCTTCGCCCTGCTAGAGCCTCCAAAACCCAAAACACTATTTCTACCGACCTCACCAGCCAGTCTGACTACGCCACCTCAGCCGCAACGCGCCGAGGGAACTTTAGTGTTTCTGCGCGCGCGACAACCTCGCTGAAGCTCCGCGCGTGTTGAGCACGAACCGGCACGAGTCGTCTCGTGCACTGTTGCCTACCTCCTGTAAATTAAAGTTATGGTGGCGTCACGCATGGATCGAACCCTCGGTGAGATCGGTCTATCGTTACGCCCTAATCCAATCTGAGGGAAAAACAGTAAACACGGACAACAACAAACTTCATGGAGGTGCAGCGTGCACGCAAAATTATCGTTTGTGAGCGAGCAATCTCTCTCTGCTCATGAACAAAGCGACTTTACTCATAAAATAAAGCGAAGTGATCACAACCCTCCAAGATGCCTGCGCGCGCATGCTGAACATGCTTGAAGTTTTTCTTACCGGTCTGTTTGTCGCTCAAGTGGGAATACACTCTTTGGTAAAGTCATAGCAACAACAGACTGGTAACAACAGAACATGACTCTGAACGAGCGGTCATGTGGTAGATATGCTCAGATCACCTCCAAAGTAAATCTTAAATTACTAGTAGACAAGAAAGTCTTCAGCGTTCGAAGTGAAGCTTGGTCCTAAGAGCACCCCATACGATTACGTCGTAAGAGCGCAATTAGAAAGCCAGAATACTAATTATAAAACAAACGACGACGACGTCAGATATGGCCCACCTCCAAGAGAAGCAAAGGGTCATGGGGCGAGCCGGTAAGACAAATCGAGCGGCGAGAGTCAGTGATGCCACGACATTATATTTGCGCCTCTGCGCGCATTGCGTGGTTCTGTTTATCCCTCAACTTCTTCCCGCCAGAGGAACATAGCCAGTAGAAAAAAATACCATTAATTCGCTCAGATAATCCTGTCTCTGACTGGGGAAATCACATTAATTTCCTTGATGGCTCAGGTTTGTGTTTCGATTGTGACACGGATGACATCGTCAACACATCGCCACCTATTCTTGGCCCACAGCACCTAACGGGAACGCAAAAATGTTTTCGGCTCGCCAGATGGAACCCATTAAAATGACCTGTGAGGGGGCTCGAAATAGCAAAAACAAGCTGGGAGACACATGTTTCCGGGTGCTTTATTAGTCTCGAATGGGATACGCACTCACTCTGTGTAGGGTGTCGGGCGACTCTGACACTTCGAAAGACAGGGAGTGGGCCAAGGCAGCGAATGAAACAAACGGCAAAGAAAATCACTTGCTCGGCTTCGGCGCTGGGAAAACTCGCTTGCGTAGCATTTTATTTTATTTTTTATTTCATGCTCGGTTGAGAGAAAACAAACGAACTGCGAAAACACAAAGAGTCGAAAAGAATGTTGGGATGCCTTTTTAAGATTATTCGTTATATTTTTGTTTGTTTTTGCGGTCTATATCTGTCCAGAGAGCAGTATATTTCGGTGGCTGCGGAATCCACAAACACGCCTAATGCCAAAAAAACAGGATTTTGCAAGGGCACCCTAGGGTGCCAGAAAAGGCTGCTAGCCCAATTCTGTCTTTCAAGGTGACGCAAACTATGGTGCGAGTTAGGAGGACTCCGCAGTTCAAAGAGAGAGAGAGAGATAGAAAGAGAGAGAATGAAGCCGAGGAGGAAGGTGTGATTAAGTGTGATGAATATAGACGGCGTTGGGGCTGGAGTTGTATACTGTGGCGCCCCACTGCGAAGTCCAAGAGATTGAGCTCTGAGAGTGAGCGAATGTTCTGGAATGTTCATTTAGCCAGTTCCAGCTTGCCTGCGATTGTGAGTCCGTGGAGGAACTGTGGCAGCGTTTTAAAGGAGTTATAAATCATTGTGTAAACAGATTTATTCCGACTCGCTTTAAAAAAACAAAACAACAAAACCCGTGGATCAATCGTAAGATTATTCACATGAAGCGTAAAATAACGCTTCATTATCGCTTTTACGCAAGCGTTTTACGCTTTAACGCTTCATGGAAAATTTCTCAGTAATAAGACCAGATATCTCAGGTCCGTCGTAATTTGAAAACCGCATTAAATGAATCTAGGCAACAGTTCTTTAATCGGAGACTTGACAACTTCCTGAAAACATCGCCAGAAAAATTTTGGCGTTTTTTTAGTGAGAAGAAAGAAAGCATCGATCATGTTCAAACCGCAACCAAGATGGTTACAGAACGGAATAAAATAGCAGACTGCTTCAATGAATTTTTTCAGTCTGTTTTTTCGAAAGACAATGGTAATAGCTATGACGGTGAACAATTTAATTCATTCCCGTGCTGCATGGAAGATTTTTCAATAACTCGGGAGGGCGTATTTCAGCAGTTGCTAGAGTTGGATGTAAAGAAGGCTAGTGGGCCTGATGAAATACCGACTGCATTTTTGCAACGATATGCCGAGTAGGTGTCATTTTATCTAGAAGCTATCTTTCAGAAATCTTTGCAAACTCACTCACTACCACAAGATTGGCGTAGTGCAATCGTAATACCTATTTTTAAAGGCGGAGTCCGAGCAATCGTGAATAATTATCGCCCCGTGTCTCTTACCTCTGTGTCATGTAAGCTTCTGGAGCACAATATAGCAAAACATATTATTATTTTTCTTGAAGAGAACCAGTTGCTTTACCCGCATCAACACGGGTTTCGAAGCAATCTTTCCACTGTTACGCAGCTAATCGAAACTATTCACGATTTTTCGTTAGCAATAAAAGACCAGAGGCAGATAGATGTTATTTGTATAGACTTCGCAAAAGCTTTTGATAAGGTTTCTCATAATAAACTACTCTTCAAACTTCGACAAATCGGTATTAGCTCTACAATATTAGAATGGATTGAGGCTTATTTGATCAATCGCAGGCAGGTGGTGCGTGTTGACGATTGTATGTCTTGTTCGTTGGAGGTGTTTTCTGGTGTCCCACAGGGATCTGTGTTGGGACCCTTATTATTTTTGTTGTACATCAACGATATTGCTAGCATTGTAGAGCCAGGCGTAGAAATGAAGCTTTTTGCCGACGATTGTTTACTTTATTCGGTAGTCACAAATGTGAATGAGCAAATTAAAATCAATCGTAGCCTTCAGGCCTTGAACATGTGGTGTGAAAAGTGGGACATGGAAATTAACTATACTAAATCCACATTTACTCATATAACTAAAAAAAAGAGTGCACTTTGTTTTAGGTATAACATTGGAAATAACTTCTTGAACAATGTAAATAGTTTTAAATATTTAGGAGTGACCATAACCCATGATCTAAACTGGCGAAAACATGTGGAAAACGTGTGCTCTAAGGCTTCAAAGAAATTGTACTTCTTAAGGAAAAAATTGCACAACGCAACAAAGAACGTTAAGTTAATTGCCTACAAAACATTCGTGAGGTCAGTTCTAGAATATGCATCGGCTGTCTGGAGTCCACATCAGAAAGTCTTGAAGTCCAAATTAGAAAGAATTCAAAGATTAGCTGTCCGCTTTGTTTGTGCTAAATATAAATGGACATATTCGGTTACATCAATGTTAGACTCATGCGACTTAGAGCTACTGGAGACAAGGAGACAAAAACATCGACTGATATTGTTTTTTCAACTCATCCATGGACAAATTAAGATTAATAAGGACAGCTATGTAAAACTACCATGTAAACGAAGTGACCGATTAAATCACAACCTAGCCATTGAGCCGTTCAATGCCCGTGTTGATGTTTTTCGATACTCATTTTTTCCTGATGTGATTGAGTCCTGGAATACATTGCCTAGTTATATTGTTGACAGGGAAAATGTTCGTGAATTTGAGAGCCTACTTGACGTGTACTATTGTTGTGAAAGATGTTAGGTAATGTGTTTTGTTGTTTTTCCCTCTCTGTAATGACCCTGGCAAGGGTTAACAGTATTTATAAATAAATAAAAAAATAAAAAAAGTAAATCAGCTCTAAAGATGACGGCCCAAGCAGTCGAGAAAAGCAACAACCACAGTCGCCGAAAGCTTCAGAAATGCAGGGTGTGGCGATCCTGAGCATCCTATGATCGTTCCGCAGCCCAGTAAATTGAGGAATTAGCCGACAAGTATGATTAAGAACAAATCAGGAAGCAAAAAGCGTTATCAGAATAGGCCACGTGTCGCGCTTCTGAATCTGTCAGTATTTATGGTGGTTAATCGTATCATTCAAAAGCATCCAGTCGATTGACAGGGTAAATCGCCTCAAACGGGAAATTCCTGAACCCTGTAGTTACGCTAAGATGCTTTTCCCCTATCGCGTTACCAGCCCGAAACAACGTAATAATCAGCTACAGCAAGCAACAACAAGCAAGAAGATCATCATCATCATGATCATCATTTATTAAACCTTGAAGGTCCTTGCGGCATTACACAAAGGTGGGAGTAACTGCTGAAGAAACATTATATAAAGGAACAAACAAAAAAGTGGGTCATGCCGGAAAACATTGTTATATAAAGCAGCGAAAACAGATAAGTCCCTAATAAACACGAGAAGAACACGTAGATAAAGGACGAACGTAAACGGTTCGAGAGTTCACTAATACCCATTTTCAACCTTTAATCGTTTGCGCAGCGTTTGGAAGAAAGAAAAAAGACTGATAGGGTGTTTGCTACGACCGGACTATCTACCCGAGCAGACTTCGAGGGCAATGCGAAGCGGCGCTGCTATTCGGTCGCAGAGGCGCACAATCCGCGGGTACAGCTCTGTTTACAAGATGCAGAACATTTCATATCGGTCTGCGCATCTGACCGAGGAGATACCGGCCTTGGTGGATTCCCTTGACTTGAGATTTTATTAGCCAATTTTATTTCCTGGGATTTGCTTCTTTTCTCGTAAAAAAATAAATAAATAAAAGAACGAAAACGAAATGTTTTTTTTTTGTTTTTTTCTAATTCAGGTTAGTGGTTTCTTGCATAGATAAGAAACGTCCCTGGGCTTCTCGAGTCCTTCTGTCAAGTGTCGAGGAAACCCCTTCGACAACCGAACAAAAACAAACCAAAACAAAAATCTGGCGAGCACTGGAGAAATTCAAGCCCATTTTCTAATCTCCCACCGTGTATTTTGCTGCTATCTAACGCGGAACCGCCTTCAGTTTCTGACGAAGTCAGTGCCTCTTAGTCTTCAACAATATTTCATGAAAACAGACACATGAATAAGAGAAAGAAACAGTTCCGCTAGGTCAAACAAAAGGCCGAAGTTGGACCCAAGTTGGGGAGGGTAGGGGGGGGGGGGCACACAAACTGAGCGTTCTGTGTTTGTGTCCGTTTGTGCTTCAAGTTCTCAGGAAGCTCGCCTGCGTTTTCATTATATTTTCACTTGCGTTGGTTGAGAGTAGCGGTTTCTGCTCTTGTTATTGCGGCGGTCCTTGAGTTGTTTTTGTGCCACTAGCATATCTTCAATTTTTCTCTTCCTCCGCCTTTTTCTCTTACCGCAGGTCTGCTAATTCGCAAAACAAAAAAAGAGCTAAACAGAAATATAAGCTTTGCTAAAGTTTCGAAAAAAGAAAAGAAAGCCACTTTTGCGTCATGGGGATAAGAAAAATACATCTAAAGACAAATTTTAGCTGTGCTTTACAGACGACTAAAATCTGAAATCTTTTAACTATTACCCGCAGGACACGCCACGCTTACGTGGTAGCCCTGCTTGCGGTTGAACCGCTTTCGCAAAGCAGATGCGAACACGGTTGCTTAAAGATCCAGTACAATTTCACGCGCATTTGAAGATGAAAAAAATCTGATCCGCTTTGCGGTTGCCACTCGAACGCCACTGTGGATGCACCTTTAAAGTGAAATTTGGGGGTTCTACGCGTCGAGCCAACGAAGGGCATCTGGCACGCGCCGGTGAAGAGCTGATGTGCGATTTAGACTCGTGGGGATTTTTCGACGTGCATCCGAAATCTCGGTTACGTGGAGCCTTAACCGCAAGAACGACGTTACAAATTTCAGGACATTACAAATGCCAACCTACCCCAACTGGACAATTCCAGTCGCGGCAATTGTCTGTCGCCGTCGCGCAACCTTCCAACGACAGCTGCTAAGTATTCCAAGCACCAAACTTCATCCCGAAAGTCACATGCAGCGTCCAAAAAAAAAAAAAAACACTAGCGGCACGTAGTTTCGGTTTTATAAAGTACTTCCTTTGTTCAAGACCACGGGGCACTCTAAGCAGTTTGCGCAGCTCTCTGCCTTTGATAGTACGTCACACAACGGACGAGATGGAGTACTCGAGGAAAGAGTGTACCTCGCAGAACGATCAAGGATAGCAAACCTCTTCGCAAACTTCACATAAAAAAAACACTATAGAACCTCGATCACGGAATTTGGAGTTTGTAGAGTCATCGCGTCACTCCTTCGACAACGACCGCCATGAGACAACTCGGAAGCCCGGCTGAAGCGCCCTCGCGTACTCAAAGCGATCGACGAACAGCAAATCTTCTGGTAGCTGACATTCAAAATCGCTCCAACTCCTCTCGGTTCGAAGCGCGCCGTCCTCGAGCAAACTCCAAGCCGCAGTGTCAAAGCGAATGAGTGACATTACAGAGTGGACGTATGCACTTTCCAAAGCACACCCGTGGGCCACTCCGCTTCGCCGTAATCTCCTCGAAGAGGCGTTGCCAGCTTCACGGAGTGCCAAATTAAAAAGGCTTTCCCGTTCTGTACCTCGTCCTTCATCTCAGCGTGGCTCTGATCAACAGACGTGCCGCGCCATCCGGAGCCGCTGTCAATCGTTGTGACAGCTTTGTCCGCACTCAGCGGCTCAACGTGGTCGTTCACTTCTTAATCATGGCCCGTGGAAGGCGTCCTCAACTCACCTTTTTTTTCCTTTTTGATTTATCGAGCGCGAACTTTTCTTCGTGCTATGCCAGCACTTCAAATGAACAAACGAATCAGGCTGTTTTGATCGAGGTCTTTGCAGCTGTCCTGTGGCGGCATCTTTCACACACGCTAAACCGCGAGCAAATCAAACTAACCCTGGTTTGTGTCGCGTTGTTGGCATAAATGAGTGGTCTCTCTTCCATCATGAACCCGTCTAGACGACGTCGATTCTTGCTATAAAACAACCATCTCAGGGTAGACTTAAACATTTGTTTCAAGGTCATTCGAAAGGTCTTTAGGCCCAAGGTCTTTCGGAAAATTAGGCAAACGGTATGAAGCATAGTTGGCATCATGAGCAGATTCGCTAATTCTATAAAGGTATTCGTTCTTAATGCCTGTTTAACTCCTACGATACGTTGGCATAATACCTCTGTTTCACGAGCAATTCAAAGGCCTCCTTAACGAGGGCATCTAGAAAATCGGTGAACCTGCGCAGGCCGAGAATTACGCCCATATTGAAAATGTTGGGATAATTTGCAATTAACAAAAGAACTTCGGAGTGAAGGCCCTTCGTTTGCTCAAAGATAAGGGTAGAAAAGTAGGGTCTTTAGAAGACTCGACCTCTCTTATCTGGAAAAATATTCAAAAAAATCTTAAAAACTTGTTCAGGTTTTTTTTTTTTAAGCTTGCTTTTGTTATGATGCGCAACTACAGTATTCGTGTGTAAAGATAGTTTAGAGTGAAAAGCGTCGAGTCTTAAACAAATATATGCCTCAATACAAAAACTATCATAGTATACGGTCACAGAGAGAATTTAAACGTCGGGTAGGATATTTCACTAGTCCTGGCTTGATTCCTTTATAATAAACCTCTAACCCTTCTGTGCGTAAACTTCGCGTCCGCGCGGTCAAAGCGTGTGCGATACCGAAACAGCCCGGACGACGGAAAGCTATAGTACTGGACGCAAGGCAATTACAATACCTCCCACTTTGAGACATCTGTTCGTCTTTGTTGCCTCTTAACTAAGTAACCCTTTTTTCGAGTACTTTTCATCATGCTTAACTTCCCCCCGCACTTGTATACCCTGGCATTTTTTACGACACACGATGTTACGAAATTTATCCTGGAATGCTGCTCGAAGTATACTGCAAAATTAATAGTCTGCCGGAGGAGACGAACGTGATAACAACAGATGCGAATAGTATCACCTGTTCAGACTTGTTTCAAGGTAACCAGGTGAACGCTCTTGGTACGCCTTTGGCGCTGAAAAATTCTAGGTAATTCGTTGTATACTCTTTCTGGTGAAAACACCGCTAGATTTTCTTCGCTTGGTCGACAGGGAGGTTTATTTTGGCAAAACTTATACAAACGAGTTACGAAGTTATAGGAGGGGGACCTTAATACCACCTACCTAGAAGAGAAGGCTTGTGTATGACGTCATCGTTAATGAATCCCCTACCCGCCCTAAGCGGCGAACACGTTAAAGCTTGACGAGAGCCTCCGCAAATTAAGCGGCAGGCGCGTCTGTCTGTGCGTCGCCGTGTGTTAGCGTCGCGCTCGTCGTAAGACGCTGCGGGACGCGCTGGCTGCACTCCTAGCGCAAGGTAGTTAGCCTTGGGTAGAGCCACTAGTGATGGCATGTGGGGGGGGGGAGGGGGAGGTGCAGGCATTTGTCTTCTAGGTAGCATTGATTCACCGGACGTCTTATTTGAGTGCGCCGTTCACAGCGCATGGGGTTGTTGGCGAAAGGCGCGCTTTATTACTCCACACACCTGGCTTAGGGATTTCATTTGGTGTGGAAGGGTGGGGGAAGAAAGGGAGTGAGGAGGGATGACGAATAGACGCGCCTCCCAATCCTGAAAGGCCGGAGGAACCCGATGAGGGACGACGCGGTTGTCTTGAGTCACTTATTGGTTTGGCTCATTCACAGTATTGGCCTTGAGATCGACTTCGAGGTGGCGCTACTGTCGCGCTATCATCATCATCAAAGCGGGGATAGAAGCACGGCCGCCCCATAGGCTCTCCACATTCGCGCGCCAGAAGGCGTAGATCCTTGCGTTTATTTTGTCGCACAGTATCGGTGGGAAAACAATTCTAGCGAAAAATGGTGCGGTACTGTTTGGTGCTTTAATGAAGATCGAATCGTGCTACCAGAGTGCGGCTTAAATTTAAATAATCGCTCGTGTGGATGCTTCGTCTGCTATAGGCAAACGTTGGGAAGCATGAATCACCATGACGGATACCTGTCTCCGGCTGAACTGCGCTATTTATGTTAATTTTTTTTAATAGATGTATCAATTTATTAGCGTAGAAATTCAACAAAACAATGAATTCCAACCCGGATAACCAAATACTGGTACTGTGGGCTGTGAAATCACAGGTTCGATGTATTTGTTTTTAACTTTTAACTTTTGCAGTAATATAAATATTTAGCTTGAAGAGAAGTTAGTGCTGTATTGGAAACTGCCATGCAATTGAGTTCCGCTGAAGTCAATGTTTCCCTTTACTGTGCCATGGTGTGGGTAAGTTTTTCGGAGTCTGAACAATTCTACTCCGTTGCAATGAGGAGAGAGTGCCTCTTCTATAGTTACGATTCGCAAACTGCACGTTGGCAGGACAACTCAAACAAGTGAAACAAACTGTTCTAATATATCTGCCCCGAGTGTGACAAACGAGTGTAACCGAGCAACGCAGCAACGTTCGTGGTATTAAATGCTCTTCTCGGTAGTGGGGGCTCACCCGATTTAATTTTCTTGGCGAGGGCCGCAGATGTCAAGGGGCTATATATTATCAATTTCTGGCTAAATATTCTTCTCTTTGAACGCAGTAGACTATGCGACTCCCACATATGACCGACACCACGACACAGACAGCATCGGCCGCAGCGACACTCTTTTATTGATGAGGGCTAGCGACCGTCACCAGACTTTCCGACCACCCTCTGCCCTCACCTAACGTATTGGGACTGGGCAGTTCATCGATTAACCTTCAGATTATTCAAGTAATGTTTTGATTGCGATTTGTTTTTGCCGTTTAATCTTAATTTTGTGCTGGACAAAGTCAGCAAAGAGTAAAAAGTGTAGGCTTTAATATTTTTGACGTCTTTATTTTTTTTATGACACAGGCTTCTACGGTAAACCACTTCAGCGTGCTTCTGATTGTCACCGAGGGTGATTATCTGTTTAAATATTAACTTAAAAATTACTTCACTTTAAAAGGCTTCTCGTGTTCATAATTTTGGAGGCGTCAAACGTGAAGTTTAAAATGGGAATGGAATATGCATGTCATTTATGACATAGTAAGAATATTTAAAAAAAATGTGTAGTACGGCGTCTTTCATGCAATATGACCGGTGAAAAATCAACTAAAGGATCTATCGATTGATTAGTCTACTAAAGGGTAGCGATCAGTCGGGTTAATTTTATGATCAAATCACAGCTTCAATCAACATTCAGTGTTTTATTAAAGCTATGGTTTGTGCAAGATAACAAAAATGCGTGGCTAAGATTATGGAAGCTTCCGACTTAATAATAATCGCTTTGCTGATTTTTTATGCATGTGAAACGACGCAACGCAAGCTTTAGTAAAAAGAAACGACAACAAAAACATCAAACATTTAATAAGGATCGTCAAGCTCAGCCGGAAACGGGCTTGTGTCCTCGAGATCCATGCTTCTGAACGCGCGCCCGTATAGCAGACGACGCACGGCGGTATCCCCGCTTTCGCATGGTTCCAACTTAGGCCGCACGGTGGCGACACGGTTCGATCTCGAGGCGAATAAAGGCAATTCGTCGAAGTTGGGGTAGTTTGCTTCAAAGCGAGCGCACACTGATTCTTTGCTAAGAGAGTCCAACTCGATATCGTGGAAGGGGCGCTTCAAGAAACACAGTGGAGTTCGGCTCGGCGTCAGTTCGCGCTTAGCTCAGCTATACGGCCACCAGAGAATACGGGTCACAGGACCATGGGAAAGTAGCGCCATTGCCTATGCCTGCCTGCTAGCCGAATAGAAACATATACTAACATGCGGGCGACTAAAACATCGCAAGGCGCTAGGCTGATCAGTCTCTGTTGCCATTGAAATCACCATCTCGGTTTTTGTTTCGAATTTTCCAAGGTTCGAAATGTCGTTCTGAACCAGCTGCGCCAAGATCGCTTTGTAGCTTCATCGTACGGAAAGTGATCCTCGCCAATATAAGTGTGCTTGTCACTGAGTATGCAATCGTTATCAGTCATGTTTATCTTCTCATATATCTTACGATTACATTGGTCTTCTTGCGTACTTAAAAACGGGGAAAATTATTTTTCAATGCTTCCAAGCACCGACGCAGCTTATGGTGGAGGTGGAAATATCTGCGCTTGCTTCGCCGGTGTGTGGATAGAAAAATCTTTATAGGATAAATGTCTTAATAATTATTAATAAACCCGTAACCTCGAATTTAGGTCCGCTCCCCAAGAATAGAGGGGTCAAGAAGAAACTGTTCATTCATGGACCAAAATTGCGATGAAACAAGGAGTGACGCTAGTTTCCCAGCGTCCAGTTACTTTGGGGAATAGCAGCCCTTGAAAAAGAACTTCCCACAATATCACAACTCAAGGCTCTACACATCAGTGTTGCGGAGTTGCAACTCCGGATTGGGATTGATTCCGGAACCATTCCGCACTTCTCAACTCCGGAATGGAATGGGAGTGGAATGGCGGCAGAGCTGGGAGGAATGGAATGGGAATCGTATTAGATGTCTCTTGCCTGGAATGGAGTGGGAATGGAATGGGCTTGGCTCTTATTCGGGCTGTGTCGATCTTCAGCTAGGGCATATGGCCTGCTGGCACATCGCTATCGCACGGTCAGAGTTAAGTGGCGCCCCCAGTAAATCTACAAAACTGAAAAGTTGTATATGACGAGATGTCATAGCTGGCGCTGCGAGACTGGGCCAAGTGGCTGTTGTGACCATGCTAGATTCAGGCACCGGCCACAGGTCATCAGGCAGGGTCAAAGGCACGCCGCTCGCCTTTTTAGAATGCGGGCTTCTTCACTCCAGAGCCGTGTGTGTAGGAGCCAAAAGCGCCATAAATGGTTCATGTTTCTGTGCCGAACAGGGCCACTAGCTGATTCCCTGGCTGATTCCCATTTCTTGTTACTAAGCGCCTACACTTCGTTGCAATCGATGATAGACCGCAGCGGACTCTACAAGCCCCCTCATGATTAATAGTTTCCCCTAATGAACAGATAATGTCCGACTTATTAACGAAGCATAATGAGCACGTCATGTAGCTGTTAGTGCGACAGATCTTCTAGCGCTTGCCTGAAAAACAAATGAAGAATTGAATTGAAAATGGTAAAAAATCAAGAGATTCGTACGGCCAACATAAAAGTATACTTTTTAATACAGGTTTTATATCGCCGTCATACAGTCCCCCGTGCTGGCACCGTAGCGATTGCACTCTGTAAGCGGTTTTGTGTTCTTGCCGCATGGAGATTTGGGGCAGTATATGCGACGTCGTACCTGACATCTGCTGCGCCAGTATACTATATTCGAAACAGACAGCAAGATAGCTCCTTGCACCGCGCACGAACTAGACATTTTTAAGGCGTAATCAAACAAACACGCTGGCCATGTGTCTCCTAGAAATGTAGGGCATACGTCCGTTTGTGGAGCAAATGGGCGGTGTTAATTTTTTCCGTCTGGTGTAGCCTATTACGCCTGATCGAGCGATTGATGTCAGCAGTGCCACCAAGTGCCATCAAGTGTTTTGTGCCACCATTGCTCAGCTTTGTAGAATCAGTGCTTTGGAAACGCAATTTGCGTATTTTTTTAGGTGTTTATGCGTTTGATTTTGTCAGCTTTGTGCTGCTAATTCCGGCAACAAGATGTTGTTGTCAAAAGTCCTTTCCACGTTTAGAAATTTGAAGATTGGAATAAAATGATTCAGACATTCCAAGAGCGGGAGTGGGCCTCAGTTTCTCCGTTTCTATGAGTTCAAGGAAATTAAATTATCAGAAACAAACTTACGGAAACTGGTTGGAATGGGATGGGGTTCTCATTCCGCAATACTGCTGCCCATTGCGTTACGGTCAAGATTTACCTCAATGTTTGTGATCCTAGCTACCTAGACTTAGCATCACTTCAAAATGGAGAGTTTCATGTTGTGCACAAAGAGCACGGAGGTAGCTCGTAGCAATTGCTTGCTCAAGAGTAATACGTCATTGATAACATGCCTTTATTACCCTTGTTCTCGTCGGTGGACGTTAAGCTTTCTTCATAAATCGTCTTCATTCTCAGAAATAGATGGGGCTTTAGATGATAAAATAGATAAAATAAATGGGGCTTGAAATATTACATAATTTTTTTTATAAACGATTGCTGTGAAGTATTTCGACATTGTCTTTAATAACCCATATTGCTCGCTCTACGTGTCTGGTGACATCTTTCAATGCACTCAGACTAGCAAACTGGCTAAGGTTTAACGTTCTTTTTTTACAAACATGTATATGTATGTCTGTTAGTGAACTGACTGATTAAGTGATTGGCTGCCCGTTGCCACCTGAAAGTCGACATAGGTTTATTTTGTCTACCAACGAGGTGCCTTTGCAACACATACAACTTTTCGATAGATGGTATACATTAGGCTGTCCCTACAAGGTATTCAGGGATAAGACTTACACAGCGCCTCCTTACGTGAACAGCGCACGCAGCTTGTTCAATGCTACCCCGAACTTCCAGCTTGTTAAGCCGATCTTTCCTGCTCGCGACTGCGCCTGACGTCAGGGCCTCCCCGAGTCCCCGATGGCGTCCTTTTGAGGGAACCTCCGCCAACTTGTTTACCAGAGTCAAGCCAGAGGTCATTGCCGGGCCGGAGCCAGGGAACTCCGAAAGAGGAACGCTCTAAAACAACAAGCAGCACAGCGGCAGGCAGGCCCGCGCGGTGAAACGAGTTGCCTGCAGCGGAGGAGAGCGGACAGAATATAGACCCCTCCGCTGCAGGCTTCCCAAGCCGGCAGAGGAACGCGACCAGTCGTCGCCTCGACGTTGCATCGCTCTTCTGGCAGCCGAGTTGGTGGTTTGGAGTGACGTGCCAGTGTTTGAGGCGTGGGCAGATATGGACCTGCTGATGTCATCGCTTGAGTTAGAGAGAGTCCCTTTTGAAAGGAGGCACGTATCGTGGTCCCAAAAAAAACATATAGCGGAATGACACTTTTTCAGCAGACGAGAGATACTGGTGGGGTAGACGGAAAAGGATCTTGGCATCTTGAAGGCCAGATCTTTGGGGCTCGTGACGCATGATGACGTGCGCGAGCGTGACGGAAGGTGATAAAGTCGACGAAGGTGCAATATGTAGCCGATTTTATAGTTGGCTGGATGTTTGGATGGCGTCTTGTAATGTATGATAGTTGGGACGTTGCGGCTCATAACTTAAAGTTCCAAAGAGGATGTGAACCTCGGGTGGGGGGTGTAAATTGTCCCAGCTAGTTGACTTTCAATTACAAGCCAGCTTACACTTACAGGTAGACTCTGTGTTCACACTGGAGGTGCGTCTGGCGCCAAAGCATCATTAAGAAATTCCCCCAATCTCAATGAAATACAAGATGAATGCTTCCTAGGCACTGTTGTGCCGACAGTGACTGTAGAGCTTGGACTCCTAGTGTCTTATTCTTAGTTGAGAACATCAATCATTGTATGGTATGTGTGTGTATGCGTGTTCGCGTAAATAACATGGGCGAGACGCGACGAACGCAGTTATGTTCATAGCAGCGTAATCAAACTTTTCGTCTTCTCCGTACATGGTTGGATTGGAGCGGACAGTACTCCCACTGCAGAGAGCTAAGGCAGTTAACCTAATGCGTGATATTGAAGAAATTTTGCATATTCATGGTGCGTCATATTACCGCTGTTGAAAGCTACATATTCTTGAGGTTCCTGTATATACACTGTCCCACAACGCATTCGGAACGCCAATCCTGTTCTTTCTTGAATACGCTGAACCAATGAGGCGATCGAAATAAATGGTGATAATGCCTAAATTAGAAAAAATGTTTTTTTTTGTTTGTGTTTTGTCACTAAAAGTGGATGCCCAATCAAGCACGATTGTCATTGTCCATATCATCGGTTCAACTTGTTAAAAACACACCAATTATTATCCAAGAGTAACGCGGTACTGCACGTGTTTAGGTTTTGAGAAGGCATTTCTGTAGTATGCCTTTGGCTAATGGACTCATCACTAAGAGGTTGGGTGCAGTAGGATAAGAGCTAGATGTTAACCAAGGCGTGCCGCCTCGGCTGGCTACAGCGAGTTAAGAAATGGGAAAGGGGGGGGGGAAGCTAAAAGAAGGGGGAACGAAGAAGCAGAGGAGACATCAAAATTCAAAAATCTAATTTTGCGGTCTGGGGATTAATTTCAACCTGCTGGGTCTCCTGTGACGTGCCACCAAAATTTCGGTTACACCGCGCGATCCACGCAATGAGCATTCATCAGCGAGCACCAAGACATGATTCACCGCGTTAGCACTCCGGGCGCAGAAACCCGCGCACGCATAGTCATGAAAGCAGTTGCATATTGAAGTATTAAGAAAAGTCGCCGTCTTTTACCGGAAATGCAACCCTCTCCTATGCTAGGGTTTCAGCCTCGATGTTGCAAAGGCGCCGTATAGGCCACCTGCCAACTCTGAACACTGGATCCCTTGACAGCAAGCGGCGCTTTTGCGCTTCCCGCACTTCCCCTTTCCCAGCGGTATATGAGCGTAAAGCGGTGGCGCGGTGCCCAGCCGGAGATCTCCGCCTACGACCTCTAAACGGCCAGGCGACGACGTCGGCTCTGCAGGTGCGAACAATCGCCGAGCCTTGTTCGCGCTCATGCCGGAAGCAGCCCGCCCTGAGCGAACAAGGCGGGAAGCCAGCGGCGTCATCGGGCGACGTCGTCCGAGGGCACGCGGCCTCCGGTTGAAAGCGGGGGCTTCCGTTATCTGCACTCAGTCTTCGGGTGACCGTGTGGGGGCTCCGACGGCCATTCTGGAGATCGCCATCCGCCAGTGAAGGAACGAACTCGGCAGACTTGGAATTAAAACCACGAAATCGTTCCTTAAATGTTGTATACATCTTTGGAAGGATTAGCACGACGGAAACTCCCACCGGAAGCGCGACAACGCATCAGACAAGCGAATATCTGCAGAGGGTATTGCCGAATGTCCTCACAGGGCTCAATTACAAAGAAATACCACAGCCTGACTAGAGAAAACGTGATCCTGGGTTCGCACCTCTCGTCCACGTCTTGTCTATGGGATAGATTGCTGTGGTTGTACAACTTACTTTATATAATATATTTTGTAATCACGCTTCAAGTTAGGGTTATACTGATAAATCGACAACTTTAGATAGTTCAACAGGGTGTGTTTGTGGTTGTTCCAAAACATTTCTCGGCAAAAATTTTTATTCTTAGCCAGAAAAACATCGTCTACGGCATGTGAATTTGTCGCAATTCATCGAGCTTTCCAATTCACCTCGTCGAATCCGCCCAAACCATGGACAATATTTTTGGACTGTAAGACGGCACTTTAAGTGATACCCCCATTTTTACGACCTGCTCGAAACGAACAAATCGCCCTCAATGTTTTAATGAATCTCCCGACATGTTTACATAGGGGACACAGTAAACAATTTCAATGGATACCGAGTCACTGTCCTATACCTGGAAACGAGGCAGTTGATGCTGGTGCAAAATCAGCCCATTCCCTGACTCGAAATATCAAAGTACCATACTGCAAAAAATACATATGTTCGTTCATTACCGTAATCAACACGCCGTCAATAAAACGAGAAATCTATGGCATACTGCCTCATATCGGTACGCACCCTCTATGCCTTAGATCCACACATATCAACCCACCTTCCGCTGGACATGCCAAGGCAGATATACTGTCATTCGTAGACTAAAACTTGGTGGTGCGTATACACACCAATTGTCTTCACTTATTGACAAAGCCACAACGCCAGAGTGCCCAAGCTGTGATCTAATTGAAACAATTCAGCACATCATTTACGATTGTGGTGTCTACAATGTAGAAAGAAGCGAACCCAAAAGCACACTTGCCTAACTCGATAACCGGCCTATGGCGTACTAGAAAAGGGAGGTGTGACGATCGCGCTCGTGAAAGTGATTCAGTGATTCAGCATGCAGAGCTGTGATGGGTTATAATGGCGCAGAGAGTAGCGCTACCCTGCACGGCAGGGAGTAAAAGGTGAAGGTACATCGAGGTGCTTCACAAGCCCACCATAGCTCCCCTGCAGCCTGTCTTTATTGCATCGAGCTCAGTGTTGCCGTGCCCAATTTCGTTATGGCTAACAAGGAGATATTCATCGTGCGGCACTTCACGATTGTGGGCAACGGTGAAGACGTTTTTTTTTCTGTAGTGTTCACAGTGCGACAGAGTGCCGTTGTGGCGCTGCTGCGGGCATATTGACGCTAACGCCGCGGGCTGAACATCCTTGCCATTTTTCCCCGCTGGACGGAGTGAGCGTCTACTACTCACACTTCCCTTTCTGGCCCACCGTAACCGGCCCTTTTCTATAGCAAACATGCTATGTCCTTGGGACGAGCCACACAAAGGAGCAAAAGCCACAAAACCCCAAGTTTGTTTCTTAAAGGGGTCATGAAACGATTTTTCTACTTCTTCCTCCTTAGCTTTAATCCTCAACTCAAATGCAAATTGTGAAATCACGTCCTCGTGACATTCTTCGGCACCGGTGCGATGACTCCTAGCTTCCACCGTGCTTTTTATGCACACCATAGAACTTGTCATTCCCCAGTGACGATAAGTTCCGTCAGGGCACTCATTGGCCACGAACGCGAATCCGAATATTCGTCGACGGATGTATTGTTGACGAGCGCATACGTCCGAGTGACGCAGTTCTCGTGTCCAATACGTGAGCTGGGCTCGGCTGACGTCAGGTTGGCACCGCTGACGCGCTTTGGGAACCGCGGATGTATCATAGTGAAAAGGCGGAGAGCTTTCGAAGGAAAGAAGATACAAAATAGTCCGCTATATTTTCAAATGTTCGTACCGAAAAGCTGGCTTTTGACTTTCTACCCTCTTTCTTTTGGCCAACTAAACGATATGCGATTAGTAAAGTCCCAATTTAAAATCATTCATCCCAGCCCAAAATTCGTTTCATGGCCCTTTAAAGCCGGGGTCACGCTGCTCATACGTCATACAAAAGACAGCGGTCTGCAAACACGAGTCACCGCAATATCCGTGGTTCGAATGCCGCGTGCCCAAGTTCCTTGAACTCAATGCCACGCGGCATTCGAAGCACGGATCTCGCGGTAACTCGCGTTCCAATCGGTATGAAAACACTAATTTGTATGATGTATAAGCAGTGTGCCCCGGGCTTAAAGGAAAAGTGACTGGGCTCCTGCTTATAATGGGTATTCACTGGGCGCTTTTCAGAGCGCATGCTCATAACGAGCTCACATTAATAGGCTGCTAAGACCGGCAATCCTGATGGTGCGGAATGCACGTTGCAAACTGACTCATGAAGCTCGCCATCGGCGCGTGCTCACCAGTCGCGCACACAGCTATAGCCGCCAGTGAATACACCCTATAGGAAGTATTCACTGGCGGCCATAGCTGTGTGCGCGACTGCTGAGCGCGTGCTGATGGCTAGCTTCCAGGGTTCTTTGCAACGCGCATTCCACACCGTCAAAATGGCCAGTCTTAGCAGAGTATTAATGGGGGCTCCTTCTGAGCATGCGCTCTAGACAGCACCCACAAATATGGCGCCCAGTGAATACTCCTTATAGACGTTGAAACTCGGTGTTCACAAACAGTGCCGTGTCTATAGGGTGTATTCACTGGCGGCCATATCCGTGTGCGCTAACGCTGAGCACGTGCTGATGGCTAACTTCCACAGTTATTTTGCAACGTGCACCCCGCACCATCAAGATTGCCGGTCTTGACAACCTATCAATGTGAGCTCGTTCTGAGCATGCGCTCTAAACAGTGACCTCAAATATGGCGGCCAGTGAATACCCCCTATATAAGCGTCGTTCGATATACCATCACCTCTTTCACCAGTGCAGAAAAGTGTAGGGCGGTGTAGGTTACTACCGGTCGTATCTCAATACACAAACGGGAAGTAAAATGCCCTATAGTAAATCGGACGTCATTTTCATTTCATTTTCCACTCCTCTTTCAACCTCTCATTTAATCTCCCCATCCCCCCCCCCCCTCCGCAGAGACTAGTGAACCGGGACAGTTACCCAGGTTAACCTCTCTGCCTTCCTCTTTGTTATTACTTCCTTCCTATTGGTTCAGGATAACCGTAGCACCACACAAAGACAACAATCTGCATCGTCGAAGTCCGCGACGCCGCGTGTAGTGAAGGTGATTATGAAATGAATATAATATACAATGCATTTAAATATGTATTAAAACACTCAGGAGGAGAGAAAAAAAGGTTCCAACAGGTCGTTTTACGTAAGTTATGTTATTCAATAGCCTTCCGACTCCAAGTGGGTAGCTCTACGGGTCACATAAAAAGGTATATATAAGTTAACGTATAACGTTATTCCGGGTAAACTAAATTATAGAAGGCATGTAGTATCGTCTTTTTTTTTCTTGTTACTGCTGATACTTCGGAAACAAGACTGAGTATTGGAAACTTAAAAAATAAGTGATTGAGTTAAAAAAAATTGCCAGAAAGCGATTAGTTAACGATAAAACTTACGAAACAAAGTGCAGTATTGGTGTCGCTTCAACCAAAGCGGGCTATACTAAAACTAACACCATAATAGCAGAAGAAAAACAAATTAGCAGATCGTTTTTGGAGGCTTGACCAGGCGCGCGTTTCGAGTCATAAGCTCGAAAAATAACACAAAGTATAACCTTCTAAAAAAAAAAAAAAAGAAACGTGATCTGTTTAAACATTTTGTTGTCTGGCTACACAGGTCCGGTCGCGTGATCCCCACTAAGTGAGGCACGCTTAAACCGACAATTTAAGAGCCATTCTGATTGACAAAATTGCTCATCTGCAACGGAGTCACCAGACGCCACCTTAAGGATGCAGAAAAACTCCCCTCTCTCCAAATATGCATACAACAAATTTGTTTATACCCACACATCACGTCGATCGAACTCTAAACACTTTCCCACGCATCTTGACGAGGGCAGCGCCGGTGTCGCTAACCCTTTCCCAACACTCAAACAGAGCAGAGTCTGATTTGAATACGCTATTCCCGTCGAGGCATCGCCCTCGACAGCCCTGCGCAATTAACAAACAAAGTTAAAAATAAACACAAACATCTATAGCAAAGCAACCGTGGCAACAAAAATAAAAACGGCCTAACATCAGATGAGGTCGTGGCCGCGATGTGCACTGCACGCTAGCCCCCACAGCGGGGCAGAGCGGCAGTTCTACTGACGGATGGTATGCTTACGTTACGTCACACGCGGAGGGAACAAAATAAACGTGCCAGGTCCCGATCCCGGCCCCTCATTGTCTTGACGAAGCGGCGGCGGTGGCATGCAGTGACGGCAGCGCGTCTGTCAAAGGGGCTGACGCCTTGTTTTGAGCCACTATAAACACCCGTTATTTACAGCGACCACATAATGAGAACGCCTCCTCCCCTGCAACCTGTCTTCGCTTCGCGCGTCCCTGCCCCCATCTCTTTCTGGGCCGCCTGTCCTTTGGACGACGTGTCCCACGACACGCTTCGGTTCGAGGGTTCTCCGCACTGCGACTTCGAGGTTGTCGGAAAGGTATGCCAGGGGTTTTTGGAGGACGAGTAAAGAGATGGATGAGTGCAAGGGCTTTATGGACGCTGACGTGCTGTTTACAAAGAAGCCCGTGTTTGCCCACGTGCACTGAAGCAATACCGACCTACGTATATCACTAGACTGAGGCTTTTGCAGTACTGGCAAGACCCAATCAACGCAACATCTATACGAGGAATGGTCGCTTGTCTCACTGGAAAAATTATCCCAAACACACGAGGCAACAACGACGCGTAAAATATACGCAGGTTGGAAGTATTCCCGGGTCACCCGAGAGATGGCGCCCGAGTGTTCTTTTGTCGTAAGCATTCGGAAGTGGTTGCGACGCAGTCGATCACATGTTGCTCGCAAAAAAGGGAGAGGAGGAGTACGATGACGCAGACGTTAAGTTTGGTGGACTATACGCAAGCTGAAAGTCACATTGACGAAGCGTGCCACACGTATGGGGAATTTCTAGTTGCGACATTCTCAAGGCTACAGAGACTGTGGTGCAGCTAGTTGGAAGAGGCTTGTTGTTATGAATGAACACTTTTATCGACGGAGAAACTCAAACCAAGGACAGACGACGTAGCTAAATATTTCTTCTTGTTCTCACTTTCGCGGTCGATTTCTCGCTAAACTTGACGCCCTTCAGATAGGGTTAATTTCTTTTTGATGATACTTTTGAAGTTTTTGATGGTTTCCCAATATAGTTTCGCGGCAATTCGTATATTAGTCGGTACCGTTATAGTCTCGTAGAATGAAATTAAGTCGCTCGCTCACACGGCAAATCTGTCACGCGATTATTTACGCAGAGGGAAACTAGATGGGCTTGAAATTTTGTTTTTCATCTCTGCTCGCGCAGCACACTGACGCACGACTATACTCATACTATAGGGGCGTCCATCGTGCATCACGCAGTAGCGACATCACGCAGTAGCGACTTATACTATAGTTGTTCGGAAAATGGCGGCCGACCGAGCTCTTTAATACACGGAGCGCAGAGAAGAAGAGTTTGGCAATGCATAGTTTATTTTTGCAAAAAAAAAAAAAAACTTTGCAGGTTTTTTTTGTGTGTGTGTGGTGGGGAGGGGGAAGGGGGGCACTTTAGTTATATGTCGTGATGAAAGTCACGTCGCGTGGCCTGAAGTCCACGAAGCCAACTCGCTAACTCTCAAGGTGCTCGGCAACTTCACTACGCGTTAGATCGAGACCTTAATTATTAAAATTCCCATATAGTATTATTATGTATTATCGTGCTCATTATTAAGATCATTAGTATAGTATATAAGCCACCAATGACGGACCTATCCACAATAGTCTCCGACAACTCAAGAAGCGCAGGCCTGGCTTATTATGTTCATTAACGCTTCTTGCTTCGTGATTGGTTCTTTGGCGTTCCATCGACTCATGCCACACTCTCATTGGCTGCGGAGTGGTAATGAAAGGTTGAGGACTCGCCACACCCTGCGTTTCTTAAACTTTCAAAAACTATTGTAAAAACAAAGAAACAAAAATAGATGGCATCTTTTATTTTCAAGCTCCTAGAATTCATGGAACGCAGTATTAAGGGAGAGATCGTTTAAACGCGTTTGAAGGCATTGAAAGAGTCTTTTCGGGAACACAAGAAGAAAATAGAGAGTCTGTTTTTGCACATTTGATAGGGCACGATGAGCCCTTCTGTACGAACTGCGCATGTGCAAGTCTTCTGCGGTAGCAAACGCGCAGTGCATACCGGAGGGCCTGTCGTACCGTATCGGATGTGCAAAAATGGTTCCCTATACACTGTAATATAGTTTATTAATTTTCATCACCCCCTTCCACTACAACGTCACCATGCATCACGAAGAAGCCGGTCGACCTAGTGCAGAGGTAGAGAGCATCGGGCTGTGAACAGAGGGGTTCCGGATACGATTCCCACTGGGCGACGAATATATCATACACACGAGCAAGTGCTCGTGTGTACACATCGTTCTGCTTACGTTGCCGTGGTAACCAAACGGGTTGTGCCGACATGCCCTTGCACCATGAGCGTACCAACCGGGGGGGGGGGGGGCAAGGGGGCGCTTGCCCCCCCAGTTCTCAGAGTGGGGGGGGGCAAGGCATGTGTTTTGCCCCCCCCCCTCTCTGAAACAGCCGCCACTGGGCAGGGCAAACATTGACTGGCGGCGCCCAAGGGGTACCAAGGGCACTTCACCCCGGCCCGGGGGGGGGGGGGGGGTCAGGTTTTCCCCTCCCACTCAAAACAAGTTGGTACGCCACAGCCTTTCACCTAAGCACCGCGCGGGGAGTTTGCACAAAGGGCAGGCTTCACTGCGAGCGATTGTCTGGGACCAGGGTGTTCCGTTATATAAAGCATTCTGTGCTTCTAAAACAAAAAGAAAACCGTTAGCGTGCTTTTCTAAGAATTTAAGGGAGTTGGTCCATGCCAGCTCGTTGTCACTCGCTGTCCCGCGAGGAAGTTGGCTCGTCAAAAGGAAAGGCATGTAAATCAAAAAGCTCGGCAAAGCGCCAGCTCCAGCCTCTATCTAGCCGTCAACTTGAAAGAGGAGGCGGGGACGGTCCCGGGAAACTCGTAACTTTGTGTCTACCAAATCTTTGTGTTGGTACGAGAGACATTAATCCAACCACCGCACACCGCGATCACTTTTTTTTTTTTTTTGCATTCATACGTTTAATTGTTTTTTGCAATCTGATCAAGGTCAAGCTACTAATTTAGGTTCTTTTTTATTTTTGGTATTGCCTACCCTAACTGCTGAAGCGTACCCAGGGGTGACTGCTCGATGTCCTCCCCAACAAAGGGTGTGGAATCATTGCATGGCACTATTTGGTTTAGACATTTTCTTACGTAAATATTTCGTCCAGAACAATGTGAAAAGGGGCGATTGAAGTGCCTTTCCTGTGACATATTGTGGGACGAGGAACACTTCGGCAGCATGTTGAAATGAAGTGAGCGAACAAAAAAAGAAAAAGAAAAACAAAGCACCTGTCAGAAAAAAAAACACTCTCAATAAAACAAAAAGCACGTTTCTTCGATTGTGTTTTCTGACAGCCTTTCTAGGAGCTCACAAATACTGTTTTCAATGATTCAAGGTTTCGAATGAAATTACAAGTTGAGTAGAGTATGCGTTTCGCTCATTCTCCTTTTCCCAAATGAAAAGGAGAATAAGTGTGTCCCTGGTATTTCATCCGCCAAAATACTGCAAGAAGACGAGGGCACAGAAATTGTTGTAAAACTGCTTTTCAGTCACTATTTATATTAAGATAAGTATATATTCGTGATGTGACAAGACTTCCATTTAAATATTTGCATCCCATCTAGGTAAATTTGGAGAGAGAAAAAGTACACAGGCGTCAATAACTGAAATGTTATCTTTTTACATTCTCAAGTGAAAAAAAACGTATAATAATCCATTACAAGGATACATAAGGTAGTAAGGAACTTATGTAGCATTACACATACCTCTTAACGTAGTTTCTTTTTTTAAGTTAGAGTACGCTCATTAGACAAATCATATAATAAAATTTTCCCTTTCCAATAAGGTTGCTGGATTAACGTTGACAGCCAGACACTGCAAACGCGACTCGCTGACCCTCTTTTTATCAGATCACCCCGTGAGCAGGATTCGACGTCGTCCTCCAGTGGTCGCGCAATACCGGCGGATAAATAAGGCAGAAAAAAATCAATCTCGCGTTCGTGTGATCAGTTGCTTCCGAAACAGTGTGCCCAACTTCTATTTTGAGAAGGCCGCGATTCCCCCCACATTTCCTCTTTGACCCGGAACTAGTCCTCTTCTAAACTGTCCCTCTTGTGTGGATGTGTGTGTTTTTATATTTGTGCTTTTCTTGGCACGCAGAGGGCACGGTATGACCAGACCAGAAGCAGCAGCGGCCAGCAAGAGGAGCACATACAGGCCCGATGCAACAAAGCACCGCGGGACCATTTGGTCCAATGGCTTCTCTGGGCCATTTGCTCTCGGCCGCCTCCGCTACTGCGACGAATATACGTCTTGACTTCTTTGTCTTTTTTTTTATTGACTTCTTCTCGAGAGGTTTTGATCTTTCTCGCTCCATCTCTCTTTCTCTCTCTCTCTCTCTCTGGCAACCGTAGCGGTCGGCCGCATTCGGCAACGGCGAGGAAAGAGGAACGGAACGATCTCTCCAGGACAACTGCCGTTATTGCTCGCTGCTCCCGCGCCGGACCCTCCTCGGGTTCTTCGCCGGTGGCAGGACCCGTTGGAATCGACGGCACGCTGACAAAGAGGCCTCTCGAAAACAAAGGTCTCCGCTATGGGACGACGGATGGCGGTCCTCTAAGAAGACGCCCGTTACCGTTTGTTTCTTCTGGAAGGGTCGCCATCGCGCAGTAGCCCGATGTCCCTGAAGAGTCGCCGTGAAACAAAGTAACCCGTCATCGGGAACGAATCGTGGGGTGGTCTCCTTGTACGGTTTCGAAGGACTTCGTTGTTTCTGGTGTTGAAGCTGTTTCAGTTGGGATTCTCGTTGTCTTCTGGTCGTTGTTGTTGCGAAGGCATGTGGCTTGCTCGGATTGCCTTTTATGTGTTTGTGCAGTGTCGGGGTTCGTTATAAACGTCCAGGAAACTAATGTTTGTCACTCTGAGGTTGTATATATAGCTCACACACCCCTCTCCCTTTAAGGAGCAAACTGTAATGTGAACCGAGTTTAAATGTTTTCTTCCAGGTCTATATACCACGTGAGGATGATTATTTTGAGCCTGAGTATTTGTCTCCCTCAGTGACTGTACTGCGGAATTTTAAAGTCGAACACCCGCTTACACCGGGAATCCTGCAGAACAACTTTTTCGTCTTGAATACCTTCAGAAGTTAGGGGCGCGCGGTTGTTAACCGCGAGTGTCTCTGTTAATAAGGCACTTGTCATGCGTTGTTCCAAGAATAGTCGAGGAAAAACCACACAACCGGTAGCAGCGACCCCCCTGACTGCATCTTAGAACAACAAAGTGTTGTTACAGCGCTTATTGTTGTTATCTCACTTCGGAGACAGCATATTGAACTAGTGGCCCCTACATGCTGACGTCAATCTCGGTAAAGAAGGTGGCAGGTGAGTCTGGCGAGCATGAACACACAGCACACATGAGTCGCTTTCCTTTTTTTCTTTCTCTCTCTCTCTCTCTCACACACACACGCACACGGAATCGTTCTAAGAAATGACACCATTCAACCCAAATTCTAGTCCCACCTACATTCCCCCATCAGTGAGTGCTTTGACACGATGCTTTGACCCATGTTTCACCTTGAGATAATGTGTGGAAAAAAAAAGCTAGGTATTAGAGGCCAGGTAATGAAATTTGCGCCATTTGCTCGGACGGCATTTGTGTGAGTGTATGTGTGCATAGTGACTCTAATCAGGTCAGTATATAGTATCAAGAAACGTAGCTGCGACATTTATTGTTTTCACGTTTTTTTCTTTATGATCCGTCCACCGGGATTCTTACGGGCGGATGCCACAACCTCATTGGTTGCGGAGCGATCATAGGATACTCGGGACTGGCCACGCGCCGAGTTTTGCAAACTCAGTGACTATTCGCAACTTTCACGTCCCATAGGAGGCGCACTAGCTTCTTCTTTCAAATAACTGTCATCTGAATGATCGTCGCAGAACAGCAGCACTAAGTCTGGTCTGGGATGCGTAAGTAATTCCAATCTCGTGAGATCCGAGCGACATAAAATCCCCACTTCATACTTCCACATCATGAAGATGTAATCAAGTCCCTCGATTCTGAGATCGATCATCCAAGATTAATTTGGTTACGCGTGTTCTAGGGAGCGCGATTCTCACACCGCGGTATATACCACCATCGCTGAACGCTGCGAATATTTTGACGCAAGTATACATCATTGTCATCGCTAGATTCGCGTTGCAATATCGGATCGGCTGCCGCCTGTATAGGAAAATAAATCCGCGCCCCTTAGCACACGCGTGACCAAATAATATTTTGAAAAAAAAAAAAAGACAGAAAGTTGGAGACAAGACGCTTGAAAGAAGAGCGAAGGGAAAACGAGAGGGGTGGTTATGAACGGCTGGGTTCTGGCGCGCCTGCATCATCGCCGAAGCGAGTCGACTTCACCAGACACGGACGCCTAAAGCGAAGGAGACTTCTACGGGACGAGCCGAGCGTCGCATTCCACGCCGACGGAGCGTTTTCACGCCATCCTCCGATAAGAGCCGCCCAAAATAAGCCATTTATCAAATGCGGAAGCCCGACGAAGCCGCGCGCGCTGAAACCGAGCAGTCTGGGTCGCGTCGCCGATGTTAGCTCGCTGTATCAAAAGACGCCCCGACGGCCGATTAGACGCGCCGCTGCGCGCCGGCTGACGCCTGTTATGCAGCCGGAGAAGGGCCGCGTGCAGCCTCGCTTATATGTAGCGATCTACGGGTCTCCCTGGCATCGCGGGTGTTGCAAGAGCACCCTGTGACACATTGCTATCAGGAAGCGCGATGGCTTTGAAAGAGCGCTCTGCTGAAAGCGTTGCCGCAACTCAAGCACCTATCATAAAAATATTTAAAAAAAAACTTCGATTTTGCGTTGTTTATTGGCGACTTCTGTGAAATCGATGGCACCTATCACGGCTAAAAGGGAAAGCTGTCACAACAGGTTTAATCGCAGACTCTTTCGAGCAAATGAGATATTCACAGCGCCTGGCGCTCCAAAGACGAAACCGTGAAAGTACGTTCTGAAAAACGTGATGGAAATTGTCATTACTCATGGACTACGGCTATGCTGCCGAAAGCTACGGGGTAGAGTGAGCGCTCGTTGCCGATGACAGCTGTGCACGCCCGCTCCCTCTCTCTCTCTGGAAATGTCACAGAGAGTTATCCCTATGTGTACGTGAGTTCAGGTTGACGAAGACCGTGAATAGGTGTTTTGCTATGCACCATTTCAATGCTTACAAATCCACACACCAGCCTATGCACCGTTCCAATGTCTACAAATCCACAGCCCAGAACGTACGCGTGTTCGTTGCTTGAGAAAGCGATCATAGCACGCTTCTTACGCACAAAAGCCGAAAATTAAACCGTCTAAAAACTCCTTATTACGAAAATAAAAATGGGACAATCAAGCAGGGTATTTGACTACCTCCTTGTCTTTCCTCATGTGGGTAAGCAAATGCTCACACGAGAAACCGACGCGCAAATTCAGCGGCACTTCATAATCCAATTTTGCTGTGGGCACCGCCATATTGGTGTTCACGTGGTAGAGCTGGCGCAATTAGCGATGGTTGTGACTTAAAAATCGTGACTTCCTGCTGAGCGTCTTAGCGCCTGGGTGGTGTTCGTTTCTTTCACTTGTCCATTGTTTTTTAGCGCTTTTAACCTCTAAACAATGAATCACCAACCAGCCCAAGTGCCTACCCTTCCTGATCTTCAAACGCGGTATCAGGAAGTCCCGAAGATATCCTTTTACCCTGTCGCGGTCCGTTTTAACATTCCTGGAGGACGGAAATCCGTTTCCTGCGATTACATAATGGGTGTTTCTTTTTTCTAGCTTTCCAGGTTAGTTTAAAAAAAGCCGTGAAAGCTACACTTATGCGGTTTGCGCAGGTGAGTTATACGGTCAAAGAACCATAGCATTGGGGGCTAGTCGTCAGGGTAAGTTGGTTAATGAACTAAAACTTGCTAGTTAGCTTTATAATTAGTAAAAATGGACATGGGGTTCCAATTAGAAACTTGCTGAGCGTCATCTAAAACCACTAAATCAACTCTTTCTAAAGGATATAAGGCAGGCAGGCACGTAGCCAGGATTTTGTTTCGGGGGGGGGGGGGGGGGGGGGGCGCCGCCCACGACAAAATGCTGTATGAAAGGGAGGGGGAGAGGAGGTCCCAGCAAAATGGAAGATTTCGGGGGGGGGGGCTAAGGAACAATGCCCCCCCCCTTCGTGCCTGAAGGCAGGGACAGTATTTTACGGCATTCTGAGAAAACGATCACTTTGAACGCGTTTCTATTTTTCGGTTTCTCATCGGAGCGCATCGGAGCGCCCGCGGTCCTGCTTCCCGGTGATTGCCGCGCGAAGCCGCCCACTCGCCTCCCTCGAAGGATGGAGGGAAGTGGGGCTCACGTGTACGTTACGCGTATCAGCGACTATACTTCGTCTCACCCTAGCATGGACTAACCGCAAAGGCTGTGCTAGCGCGAGCGGCCAGCCTTGACTGCCTTGACTAGAGCACTGGCTGCACGAGCGCTCGTGCAGCCACTGCGGCTTCATTCAAAGCAACTAGCTCGCGCTTTTAGCACGCGCGGCTAACAATAGTCCATACTAAGGTGAGACGAAGTATAGGGAGCAAGACCGCGGGCGCAGAGACGCGATCCGATAAGAAACCGAAACCTATACTTCGTTTCAGCTTGGGTCCAGACGCAGCCGATGCTACAAGCGCGAGCTCCGGGCTTCCAGCGTCCCTGCCAAGCACGCGCGCTCGTGCAGTACAGGCACTGTTCAGGGCCACACGCTCGTGCTTGTAGCATCGGCTGCGTCTGGACCCAAGCTGAAACGAAGTATAGAAACGCGTCCAGATGAAGCGTTTTTATGAAACGCCGCATTATGCTGCCCCTGCGTTATATTCTTCTAGAAAGGCCGGGTTTGTTTATTTAAAAATTTTCGATTAAGTTCAGAAAGTTTTTATTGGAAACATATCTCTATTTTCACTAATTAAAAGGTTAATTGATGAATTTTATTTAATTATCCTACCGTTCGTCACGATTAGCCCCCTATACTATGTCCGCCTGGCCGTATAACTCACCTGCAAAAACTGCATGAATGTAGCTTTCACGGCTTTTTTAAAACAAATCTGTAAGTGTTGAAAAAAATTTGTATAAAATTTTAGATTGTTTACCTGCCAAATATACTACGCGTTTTTTTTGTTTTTTTTTGTGTGTTCGTTGTTTTTTGTTGACTTCAGCCAATAATGGCACGTGTTTTTGCCACCTCGTTATCGCGAGTCTTCGTTCCCTATGTGGCCCTTTCATAATGCATCAAAGGCGCAATTTTGAAACGCTTTCTCCCCCTCAAGACCCCTTTCAAATTTATCCCCTTCTTTGACGGAGCTGGAAATAAGTCACAGTGGCGTGGGATGAAGACCAGAATGAAATGGGGGCGAGTGAATCTCTTCACCCATAAGAACGGTGACTGTCGGAAGTAACCTGCGCACCTGGTTATTTGTTGTTGTTTGTCTTTTTCCTCTCGCGAGAACGCACTTCGAACGGGCGACGCCCTAGCTGACAGCACGTCTGTCAGCGTGTTGTCTTTCTGCCTTCTGTTCGTCAAGCACGTGCCATGTGCTTTTCTTTTCATTTTTTTATTTTGATTTTGATTTGGTGTTTTGACAGCTAGTTTGTTGTCGGAAGTGCGGTGCATTGGAGGACGTTCGGGTAACAGTCTGGGTGTTATCTTCGCTTCCGAAATCGAAAAGCGCGAAAAATTAAACAAATACGTTTTTCTTTCTTTTTTTTTCTTTTTTCTGGGGAAAGGGGATTTTTCGTCAAGACCGTATGGAATACATTCGAGGTAGAGGCGTCAGCTGCGATTCTTCAGCATCTTCGAGCAGCCGGGCGCCTTGGGTAGACAGAATAGCGTTGGTGCGCTTCGTGCATTAGAAAGAACAAGGCCGTAAAGGCATGAGCTGTGCCACAGTACTTTCCGGCCCCATCCGTATAGAAAAGTTGATTCGCGACCATCTTCCTTTTCTTTTCGGTCCTCTACTTGGTACCTCTCTCTCTCTCTCTCTCTTTCTCTTTTTTCTGTAGCTCCTTCCTCCTTTTAGTTTTTGAAATTTTTACCTTTTTACATTTTATAGAATGTGAAAGTTGTCCCCTCACCTGGGGTGCTATTCTGGTCACAAACGGTCACGTTCGTGTTTCTCGAAAACTCCTCCCCCTACCAACCGCGCGCTCCTATTGGCCACAGTCCGCGCGGTAATTCCACGCGGTTCCCATGGCAACGTTCGCGAAACACGAAAGCAACCGTTTGCCGTAACTGTCGCTCTTCGTGTTCGGACAGTGACGACAAAGTGACGCATGACCACGTCCGACCTACGTAGCACATAGCGGAAGTCGCGTAACTGGATTAACTGCGGTATTACTCGACGCACCGTACACTCTGTTTCGCTATGAGTGCGAGCTAGTGCGGGTGTAGGAGCTACAAGAACGTGCTCCGGGCTTTCAACGTCCCTGTCGAGCAGGCGCGCTTGCGCAGTGCAAGCCAACGTTCGTGGAAGCATCGTTTGGGGTGATGTGCTCGGGCTTTTAACTTCTGCTTCTATTACACGAAGGGGAACAAGCTTTGGGCAGGATTCCAGAGCGTAGAAAATGGCGGCGATGCTTGTTGCGCAACGATCTCTTGACGAACGCGTACAATGACGGGTTTTCCGCGAGCACCCGGTTGCCTTCGCGATGCACGACGACTGTTTCTGACGACAATACCGCTTGTCGAAAAGCACCGTGTGATCGCAGTGTGACCAGCTTCGCGACGAGAGACGGCAACGATGAGAGATGATGACCGTCGAGCAGCAGCAGACTAATTGAATCGCACTGATATTTTTCGCAGCGGGGAACTACAAGGGCGCGGCTTCCACCTATGATCACATAGCTAATGCCCAGGGGATGGTGATCAGAGCCGTGACGGCCGTCGTGAGTGTCGCTGTCAACCGGCTGGGAAGAGACGGCTGGGTCGACAAAACCCCGGACCGAGGCAGCTGAGGCATGTGCGAAAGAAGGCTTTTGTCGCCACCACGACAAGCACATCGACGTCGTGGGGTGCGTTGACTGAACCTAGAATCTACCTGAAACCATCAGCATCGGTCTGAAGGAGACCGTCGGCGTTCTGAAGGACTCCAACACTTTGACGCAAACACCACTTTGCTATTAACAACTTGGTGGTAAGTTGACGTTAAAACTTCAGGGTTTCTACCGCTTCGAAGTTAGTGCACGCTTAGTACTTATGTCTTTAGTTTACCATTTGTTGCGGTTTGTAGCTACTGTCAATCACGCAATAAAATCTGGATGGGTTGCTGATGGCATTTCATTGTATCAATTTGATATTTTACCTTTTCACACCAAGCTTCTGGAATTGCATGTCAGTCATCGGACAGTCCTAAGAAACACTTTTCGATGCCCTGCAATGAACTACGAACAGGTGTGTCCTAAAATGAATCGTTAGTTGTTTAGACAGCAGGAGTTTAGTCTGACAGAGTATGGTAACATTGTTACCCACTGCAGACGAGAAATTTAGCCAGTGCAATCTTGTGGATGGTTGTCATCTCCGTGACCAAGAAAAACAATAAAGATACAATTGTCCTACATTCAACACACGTGTGTTTAATGTAAAGGTTATGATACCAATTAAATAGATTGTCGTTTCAAAAGTGACAGTAACTCATTGAAATTAAAGAGTAGTGTGAGCTTGATTTTTGAAATTTGCCTGTGATGCAGAGCAAATACGCACAGTTGACTAATCACCATCAAGCATAAACAACAAGCGGAAGCAGAGTAGATGTGTGAAGGAAAAGCGAGCATATGTACTAAAAAAGAACTGCTACGTAACGTGAAGAATGTCAGCAACTATATTGTCATTGTGGTACGAGCTCAGTGGCTATGCACATGCTTATGACAGCCTGTGAATGTAGGATGCTCCCCTTATGGTATCATAGAGTGGCGAAGCCAGCGGGGGGGGGGGGAGGGGGGCGGCTTATGGGGCTTCGCTTCTCCCTCCCCAAATCCGGCGGGCACTAGCATATACACACATATCCCCCCCCAACCCGAAGTCAGGAACATTCCAGCCACCTCAACCTCCCTCCAAACTCACCCCCTCAAAAGTTCCTGGCTACAGCACTCAATAGATATTTATTTTTATTTATTTATTTATGAATACTACTAATCCTCATCGGAGGATTTTAGTAGGGTGGTACAAAACACAGATGCATAACCATAGTGCAGAACAAACAATTATACAAAGGGTAAAATATATGAAACAAACGGAGTGGATGAGACATGGTATTTTCACATCATGAGCGCTTCGACATCATCCATGAACTGTTTTAGCGAGCTAGCGCGGACAACGTGTCCGGGCAAACTGTTCCATTCCTGGACTGCTAGCGGAAAAAATGAAAATTTAAACTTTAAATTTAAAAGTCAACATTATCAAGATAAGCGAAATTTTCTTTATTTTATGCAGCATATAGGCAGTGTTTCTGTCTTTATATGCATGCAGGCAAAGCACACACTGTAGAAAACACTTGTGTGAAGGCTGCGTTCACAATACGGTCCCCGTCAAACTTTCAAGGCGTTAACGAATTCCATAAATTAAATTTTCAACGAAGCGCGTTAGTTTTGCAAAACGCTAGCAAACTTACGTTGCGTTTTATATCATTCACCTTTGTCGTCAGATGAATCAGCAGTCAGCACTACACAAACCGCAATGAGCTTGTCGTTTGTTTTCTTGCCGTTGGGGCGATCGCTGGCGGTCTTGGCGGCGGCACATATCTTTCTCAGATCGTTGGCTGCTGCCTCCGTGCTCGCGGAAGCGTTGTTCACTTTGTGTCAAGGTGAGGTCTTGAATCTTGACGCATGGCAACGCTGAATGAAGGTCTATTACTGTCTTCATAATCTCAGCAAGGCGACCGTACAAGCCACAACAACACCACCACTTTCAAGCTTCATAACACCGGCACAAATAGAAGCCAAGTCTTGCATCTCGCCAAGTGTTATATCGGAGACGTTGAACGCCAGCTCACTGTGCTCTTCGACCCGGTCCTGCCGCCGAATGGGCTCATCCAACAGCACGAAAGCATTTGTGTGCGCGTTGATCAAGTGACCGATCGCATGTCAAACCCCAGCCGCGATCGATCTGATGAGCATCGCGGCCATGTTCTTTCGAGTTTCTCTCGCCAAGGGTACGGTTGTCGAGTTAAAACAATGCAAATAGTCCCGTGCATTCTTGTTCTTACGTCATTTTGTCGTCACAACCCGAACTCGAAAAGTGACTGTTAAGCGCGTTCAAACAGGCCCGGAATACGGAACCCGGGCCAGCCCGTGTGCCGGAACCCGTAGTGACGTAATCACTTCCGGCGTCCGTTTACGGGAGCTGGCGCCACGGTTTGTTTTGAACGGCGCGCGGCCACGGGCCCTCGTATACGGGAGCTGACGTCACAGCGGCTCCCCAGGCAACCAATCAACGGCTGTCGTCAAGCGGGGTCGTCGCCGCTTTCGCGGGCGAGGCAGGCGATGCCGGGCACGCCGGGCGCCGGGCACGCTTCGCGCTCCGTCTAGAGCGGCACTGGTGCCTCGTTTTCGTCGCTTTGTTTCGCGATGGCGTCGTCTCGGCAGGATCCCGACTACGAAGCTCGAATTGCCTCACTTATGAACCTTTGTGTAATGAGGTACGTCACAAATGCAAGAACTATCGACTGGCGTCGGCTGACTACTTTCGCGGCTGCGTGTGAGCAGTAGTGGAGCAGTACCTGCGGAGCGTGAAAAAAAAGAAGCGAAAGGCCGTCCGCGAGCTCCTGAAGTCTCGGAAAACGCTCGGCGAGTATGCCACCATCGTGAGACAGGTGTACGAAGACCCCGACGGCCGGGACTTCTTCGAGTGCTTCCGAATGTCACGAGCCAGGTAGGGTGTGCTGCTTTTTATTTTGGATTATTTTCATGTTATATATCAAGTGGCGTTCCACGTGGGCCCGCGCGTCGCTCGCAGGAATACTCACGTGCAGCGTGCGCTCCCGCAGTGGAACCACGTTTATATCATTTTTAACTCGGCAGGATCACGAGAGAAGCTTTCGTAACAGTCACACGCTTGTCAGATTTTACTGCGTCTGTGCTATAAAAAATAGCAATGGCATGCACATGTGCAGCTGATACGACACACTCTTTCTGTTTACTATGTTGTGCTCCCTTGAGTGCATGTATGACGGAAGCCCGTTGTGCTTCCTTGTCCTTTGTGCTAGCTAGGATGTGTGCTTACAAGCTGCTTGTGAGTTAATTCTGCACGAAAGCTCGCGCTGCAGAACCCAGGGATCTTGGGTTCAATCCCACCCCTGCCCATTTCGATCTGGATGAGCATCGTACCAGCTGACGTTCGTGTTTCACTACTGCGTGACGGGTGTTAAAGACCCTAGGCTAGCGGTCGTACAGTACTGCCTAAAAACTCATCTACAGCGCGTACCGGTGTCGTTCACCATTTTAACCTTTTAAGTGCATCCCACTGCCTTTCCGGTCTCTTTGCAGCCAGCAAGCCAACCACTGCCTGCCTCTACAAACGGCCTTTCTAAAGGCCACTCATATTTGCATTGAAGATGCCGTTTCATCGGGTTGCAACCACCTCCCGTGTCTCCGAAACCATGTGAATAAAGTATTAAAAGCAGTATCGAGGTCTTTCGCTTGTCCTGGTCCTTGTGGTCGCTACGATACCTGTCGTAGATCCAGGGGTACCGCTGAACTAGCTGAATTAATTTATAGGTTTTCTCGGGTACGTCAAACGCAGCGGCAACTTCAGCCCTCTTCGCGGCAGCGGCACTCTTTGCAGCGGCAGCTTTCCTCGCGTCGGAGACGGGCAGGAAGTTCACCGTCGCAGCCATCCTCGCAAGCAAGCACGGAGCATCTGAGGCATTCGCACGCGGAACCGCGTGAACGCCGGTGGCAAGGAGGGCGGAGGAGGGAAGCGCGCCGCGCTGATTGGCCGCGGAGAAAATACGGAAACCTACGTCACGACCCGGGAAGGAGAAAAGTTGAAAATTTTTCAACTCTTGACCCGGATGCCGGAAGCCGTAATTACGTCACCGCCCGTACGGAGGGAGCGCTGACGTCACTACGGGTTCCGGCGCACGGGCTGGCCCGGGTTCCGTATTCCGGGCCTGTTTGAACCGCGCTTTAGCGGCAAACAGAGGCTTTCTGGATTTCACGAACGTTCCCATGGCAAAGAGCGTTGAATCGTCACGCGCAATGAAGCCAATGGCACGGCCGCTTGATAAGTACTCCCCTTGGGGCGGCCTGCCGAGATGCCTCGCGCCGCCGGTGAGAGCGATAGTTCTACTTTACCCCGCAGCGCCAGCCGTGGCGCTCGTTATGGGCGAGAGAGGCGCAGTCCGCCCGGCGCGGCCCGCTGTGGCTATTTAGATTGTGTTTCGTGAAGCGGCAAGTCTCATTTGAAACGAGTGCCAGATTGCATGAATGATGTGACAAATCTGTGTCGAATAAAAGCACATGATTATTTCTGCGAGGAGCTCACTCAGCTGCAGGCTGCGCGTTAGGAGCCGCGTTCAGCTGGCAGTATGAGCGAATTGTCGTTTTCTTGTTCCCGTCCCGTTTCTATTACCACTGTAATGAGTTATAGTTGGATATAGCTAGGCCGTATAATTTCCGATTTTAACCGATGCTCGAGCACGCTCGAGCTGTGCCTTTTATTTATCTGTGAGGAACAATAAGAAACGGATTCCTCGTGCATAACTTCTGGAATATAAACTTTATTGTTCACGAATAGATCAAGGGAGTCATATAGTTCGCAAGCGGAATACCTTTCGGGAAAGAGGCTTCTGCGAAAATCTCACTATATTCTCAAGAGAGCTGTTTAGGTCACCAGCCGAGTTAGCCAGAAGAGGTGTGAGGAGCTTCCCGAGAAGAGCTCGCAGAGTTCTTAGCTGTGGTACCGGTCTCTGCAGTTAGTACACCACATCAGCGGGCAGTCCATAAGGTGTGGAAGCTAGGCGCTCGAGAGAACCTTGCCAATCCGTCCAGAACGACGAATCTCTGCCGACTGTAGAGCCCTCTCGACAAAGGTGCAGACGAGCTTGCACGGCCAGACAGCTTCAGGTCGTGGATAGCTGAGTCCTCTTTGGTCAAGGCTGAACACGAACTGATTTTCTCCGTCACGAGATTCATTTCCCTTAAGTTACAGCTTGCATTCAGGACACGTCACCTGCAAAGTTGAGCGGGTTCTACACATTAGCCTTCCTTTCTTCAATCTGTCTTGAAATTCGTCGCAGGTTTGTCGCAGTTTTTCAATTTGCGCGCTCAGTCGTTTGGCTTGCATTTGAAGGCGGTGCGCGTTTTCTTGGCATCTTCCATGAAGCCTAGCTGTCAAATTGATTGACGTCTGACATTCTTCCACTTCAAATTCTTTTTGCAGGCAAGGTTCAGTAGCCACGCACTCATCAACAACTGGTCTTCTTTCTGCAGGGGACTGCATTTTGCGTTGTTGGCTTCTACCGCTCGCATGCAACCTGGACGCGTTAGGTGGCACACGAACAAGCGTTCTGCGCTTTTTGAACCTGCTGGTTGCATGTACAACGAATACAATGGAAATTGAGTCGGCACCACTGTCGGTCGCAGCAACTTCCGCTTCATCCCTACCTTGTAGTCCTCCGCCTTAAAGGCTTATACGTACAACCTCGGCTTTCTGCAGGGAAGATAATCCACATAGCGCTCCCCTCTTCTAAGCTGCGAGGGGAGCCAGGTTGGGGCAAGGTAAAACGTGAAGAGGATATAGGAAAGGAGGTGACGGGCAAAAGTGGAAAGCGCGAAGTGTATGTCGGCCTTTAAAATGAAGGGAGCACACGACGCTCCTGGAGCTTTGTTGCCACTGGCTGCCCCTCTGGCTGCCTTCTCGCTAAATGTTCTTCAACCAGGCATCCCAAAATTTTTCTCTGGACGGAAGCTCGTGATAGCAGAGTTCCGGATCTCTCGCAGCATTTGACTTACAACGCGGCACGTAACAGTTTTTAGTCATCGCGTGCTCCATAACCCATCTGCACACTTTAAAACTGTGCAGAGACAGACAAAAGGCGGCTGTCTACGTCTCTTCTTTCTCATCCATCAGTGGTTATCGCCATGAAACTATAGAAACGAGCAAAAAAAAACGATCGAAAACACAAACCACACATGCGAGCACAGGGTAAAACTGCGATATTTTCTCCGCGCAAAGCGGTGCAAAGGTGGGGGACAAGCGATTTTTGCGGCCTTTTGCAACCGCGACAGCGCCTCGGTATCGGTGAAGCCAATGACGGGCAGATATTTTCTCTGGGTGCGTTGGGCGCCTTTTCTATACTCTTTTTCACCTCATGATGTACCGCAGGAAAGGCTAGAAGCGCGAGCTCCTTGCTCTATAGGGCACACCTCGGCGGCACAAGCTCTCGTGCGTTAAGAGTACCTCCCAACGCTATGAGATTGCGCTTCTAGCCTTGTCTGCGGTACAACATAAGGTGAAACGGAGTGCTTTCAGCTCACGAGACCACTCGCCGATGTGCAGCGCCTCCACGGCAGATGGGAGAAGTTCTCCTCTCACGCGCGCTCTTTTGTTTGCGGAAAAAATCGGCAGGCCGCACCAACAGGGGGGATCGAGAGGCTGTGCCAATGGGAGAGCGAGGTACCTATGTAGGGACCTGTAAAAACGTGTTCTTTTTTTTTTTTTTTTTTGCACGAGCTTTTTTGCAAATAAAAAAGTAAGTAAAAAAGACTGCCCGAGATTATGCGGTCGCGTCCATTTCTTCAGCGCCGAAAGCAAAGAGCATGGCTTATGGGGACTACCGGCGTAATCACTGCAGTGAGCAAAGGAGAAAAGCATTATTAAAACTGCCAGAAGAAACTTTCCTGCATCATTCATGGCATGTTCACAACCGGTGCACTCTGCGTCAATCCCATGACTTGTCATATATTACCACAGAGTCGTCGTCAGCTCTGTATCCATTTCGAGTCTCCTTCACAGGCAAACAGGAAATTTCATTTGCAGCTTATGTTCTCGGAGGCTTCACGAGAAGGATGATCGGTGTCGCAGCGTACCTTCACATAATGTTTTCTTCTTGTAATACGATCCGTATCGTGCAGAAACAGGGAAAGCAACGACGCAAACGAGGCACAAACACCACAAGGACGTTACCGCGGTTTTCGCCATGTTTGTTTGGAAAGACCGTAGCGAAAGACTTCGAGAAAACAAGTTGAGATATCTTTGCTAAATTTACTTTGCGTCATAATTATTTAAATAATCTTTCGTATTTTATAAAAGGATAATATTATTTTCTCTGTTTCCTTCCATTTTCCGGAAGGTATCCTTTTCTCCGGTATTCGCTCGTTCTAACTCACGGAGGAAAGAAAGAAGACAACAAAAAGAACAGGGGGAAATGCGGGATTTCTTCGCCCCAACTGCGTGGACACGTCATCGCGACGTAGGGGATCGTCAAATTCTAGCTGACCGCGTGCGTGAACCCGAACGTTGGGGCGGAGCCTCAAACAAGAATCATTCTGGTTTGAGGCTCCGCCCGTTCTTCTCGATACGTCACAACTCGAAAGTACCCGTTTGCGACCAGAATAGCACCCCCAGTTCGGAGCACATGGAGCGAAAGCTCGCGCTGCAGAACCCAGGGATCCTGGGTTCAATCTCCACCCCTGCCCGTTTCGATCTGGATGAGCATCGTACCGGCGTGCGGTCGTGTATCACTACTGCGTGGTGCACGTTAAAGACCCCAGGCTAGCAGTTGTACTGCACTGGCTAAATTGCTCATCTACAGCGAGTGACTCGTCGCAACATTAAATGGCTGACCAACTACACGCTGTATAAATATCCCCACAACCACAATTATTATTATTACAACATGATCGGCTTTCGACCCAACTTATCCACGCAAGACGCCCTTATACAGTATCACCATGATTTCTACCAACACCCCCGCAATGAGATCACACCTCTATACTCTCACTGGACCTCCAAAACGCCTTTGACAATATCTCACACCATAGCATCCTTCAGGCAATCTCATTCCAAAACCTAGGCCTACACTTGTACCACTATATCTATAACTTTCTCGCACAACGTACCGGTACCATCCGTTTGGGTCATGTCCAGTCTGATCCTTTCGACATGCCAGACCGCGGAACGCTACAAGGAGCGGTCCTCTCTCCCATGCTCTTTAACCTCACCCTAATGCCACTTGCCCGCACTCTCCTCACTATCCCCACGCTACGCAGCACACTGTACGCAGATGACATTGCCCTTTGGGTGCACTCTGGACCCAAAGGGCAATGTCATCTGACCAACACAATGTCCGACCAACACATAGAAGCAACACTTCAACACGGCCTCAACCAAGTCCTACATCACATCGAACTTTTGGAGCTCCAATGCTTCGCACACAAATTCGCTCTCCTCACCTTTACGCCCCCTCGAAACAAACCCCCCAACCCCCCCCCATCCAACTTTTTATACACTCTGACCCAACACCACACACAACCAATTCGACTTTTAGGCCTCACCCTCACACACAACAGATCACCCGCACCCACCCTCCAATACGCAAAGAAATATGTTACCCAAACCACGCACCTCATTAGAAGGATCGCCACTAAACACCACGGCATCAAGGAACAGGACCGCCTCCGACTCGTCCACAGTTTTCCACTCAACCGTATCCTATACCACCTACCCTACCTTAACCTTACACCCACCCAACTTGACTCTCTTGATGGGCTCCTAAGGAAGACATGCACTCCTACTCCCCCTCACGCCCCAACGCACCTTCTGCTCGACCTCGGCATACACAACACAATACGCGAACACCTAGACGCCCACCACATGTCCCAACTCACCCGCCTCGCATTCTCGCCCACAGGGCACTACATTCTTAACACTATAAACATACTCCCTCCCACCATCCCAATCCCCCCTCCCCATTCCACCTCACATACGTAACAGCATCCGAGTCCACCTAATCCTTCGCCCCATGCACCCAAATTTCCATAAAGCCCGGCGACTAGCACGAGCCAACATCTACGCAAAACTATACCCACCATCACCATGCACACTATACACTGATGCCACACCCTACCCTCACAAACCTGCACACTGTGTGACTGTTCTGGGCCAACATCCACCACCAAACGTCACGGCGGCCACCGTCCTCACTACGAACACAACCACGGCGGAGGAAGTTGCCATTACCCTTGCCGCTCACCCAGAGCCCCACCCCCCAATTCTTCCTATCTGACTCTCAGCAAGCCATCCGCAACTTTATTCGCGGCAATACCTCCCCATGGCCTTTCAAATTCTCACCAACAACCCTCCATCCGACACCGTGACCCTGCTGAGGACACCAGCCCACACAGGCGTAGGCGCTAATGAGATGGTGCACGATCGTGCTCGCGAACTTATCGACCGAGCCGCCATTTCAACTACGCCTACACGCGATGCCCCTGCAGGCAAGCCTACCTCCCTCCTGCAATACAGGGATATTACCCTGCACTACCGCCTCCTCCGCCGCCAATACCCACCCCCGCATCCACACCTCTCTCCAGAGGCAGCACACATGCTGCGCCTCTCACAAACACACACTTTCCCCCACCGAACACAACTAATACACACTTACCCACACTTCTTTACCACCCCCGCCTGTCCTGCCTGCGGGGCACTCGACACTCGCTACCATTCCCTTTGCGAATGCCCCGCAGACCCATACCCCCCTCTTCCCTCCCCTCACCTCTGGGAGCAGATGTTGCGCGACCCGGAGGAGTCAACCCAAGTCCTGACCACCTCCCGGGCCCTGGCGGTCGCGGCGGCCCTCTGGGCCTCCCCCACCCCAATACCTGATTTCGGAAGACTACTAAAGTTTCCTCCTCCCGGCTGATTGAGTCAAGGCAATCCACTTTCCAAAGACGTTGCCATGTCGACAATTATCGCGTTCATTTAGGCTTAGTAATGGCCAGAATCGAAAGACTATCTAAAAAATGCGCAGAGTTCATTGCTCATGCTTTGCGATAGTGAGGTAAGGAAAAGCGAAAGCCTCCTCCACCATTCGTTGCTGACTAACACGACCGATATTGCAGCTACAACGACATATTAGTTCCAAAACGAGCGGCGCTCACACACCGAGGCTCGGCCATGTTTCCCCGCATCCCTACACGAACCAGTCACGTGATTTCAAAATCCCTCTCCTAAGTACTGCGGCTAACTTAAGCCGCGGTTACTTTAGCAAACGGGCACTCATGTGGGAGGTGACGTCTGGGGGCTCATGTCGCATCGTGTAGTTCACCTCTCTCTTTTTCTTTCTCTTTAGGGCGACCACAGCGCGCGAGAGGTGCGCTGTGGTCGCCCTAGGATCGATTCTTGGCGGTGTATCGTGCTTGTTGTTGGTCCTTGTGTTTTCGCTCATGTCAATATGGCATACCTCGGCACAAGTCACTCATGACTGCACGCACCCACCTTACTCACTCTCACCGATCAGGCGTGAGGTGAGGGTAAGCGAGTTCATAAACCTCGAAAACGCATGACTTTTATTTTATTTTTATTTATACATACCCTTAAGGCATAAGCATTATAGAGGGGAGTGGTAGAACAAGTAACAAGAAGTAAGCATGGAATGAAAATGGGGAAGCAATACAAAAGGAAATTACAAAAAAACAATAGATACAAACGACTCAAACACATAAAAAATATCCAGTCCGCTTTCCTACACACACACACACATATATATACAACAAAATCTATAACATATAACAGACTTATACTACTACTACTATTACATGAAATCATTCAAGTAGATTCTCTAAAGCAAGTTGAAACAAATCGAAATTACTAACAGTGGCTATTAAAAAGGGAAGGCGGTTCCAGTCATTAGATGTGCGTGGGATGAAAGAATAAAAAAAGGATTAGTACTGCATGAAATTACCCCTACTTCATGAAGGTGATCCACCCGTGACGATCTATAACAAGGTGGTGTTTACAGTTCATCACGTAAAGTTAGTTGGTGATGAAACATTTTATGGAATAACAATGTCGTGCATTTTTGCCTCGTGATGCTAGTGATGAAAGTCTTAGGTTAGAGTTTATTGAGGACACACTAGCAGCTCGTTGGTAGTTAGAGTATATAAATCGGGGTGTGTTATTTTGAATCATTTCCAACTGGTTAACAAGAATTCCGACGCCACGGTCCGAAATCGCTGAAGCATATTCTAGTTGTGGACGCACGATTGTTTTGTAGAACAATAACTTAAAAGGAGTAGGAGCCGAGTAAAAGTTACGTCTTAAGCACCCTAGCATACGATTATCTTTGTTAGTAATGAAATTTATCTAAATTTTCCAGCTAAGATTAGAAGTAATATGAGCACCTAAATAGTTGTATGATTCGACGAATTCGAGCGGGCTACTACCAAGGTGATATGTGGGTAAGTTAGCGTGGCAGCGAAAGATTCACATCAATTTGCACTTGGTAAAATTTAGCGTCATATGTCTCGTTTTGTACCAAGAAGTGGTATGGTTAATATCAGATTGCAGCGCCTGTACATCATTGCTAGTGGTTATTTCCCGGAAAAGAACACAGTAATTGAGCTTGAGTGAGGGGCGCGTGTTCGGTGAGTTCACCGAGTTCAGCGAGTTCATGAGTTCTGATAGGGGCGTGACTTCGTAAAATAGATAAATGGAGCTAATTGGTACATCACTGGATGGAAAGCGCCGAATAAACAAGGACGAAGAAGGGGACAGAAACGAAGCGCACTCACAACTGAAGGTTTATTGAAAGAAACATCGACTATTAATACCATCTATCTGGGTGTTGGCTCAAAAATAAAAACTCTTTATCTGTTAAGTGCAGTGACGGCGCACTAATACACCGACTCTCCCCTTGCTCTCTTATGCGGAATGCCTCATGTATTTCTCGTGCTGTTTTGTTTGCGTGTCTGCCCAGAACTGTTGTTTTTTCCAATTCCGGGCCACATGGGCACCTATCACAGTGTACCGCAAGATTGCCCGATGGGGACTGTTTCACTGACCGGGCATGTTCCCTGGCCCTTTCATTTATGCAACGAAGAAGGGGAACAGCATCGTGCGTAATGAGAGCCTCGCTGGCAAAATCATGTCACCATGTCGCGGATGAAAGCTTCCTCACGCAGGTGAATCGTCTAAAACGCGGAGGGTACCCCGATCGCTTCTTAGGGGAAGTAGCGGGTAACCTTGTTTCCAAGATGAAGAAAAAAGATGACGATCATATTCCTTCCAGACAACTAACAAGACCAGCGGTGACTCCTTACATTCACAATCTATCGCACAATCTAAAAAAAGTGGCGGCTCATTTTGAAGTGCCAGTGGTGTTTTCAGCGCCACACAAGCTATCTCATCTATGTTCAAAAATAAACAACGAGAAGGGAGAGGGTAAAGTGTGTCAGAAGAAACACGCTAAGCAATACGTGGAGTGTGCAACGTCAGTGGTATATAACATACCAATGAGTTGCGGGAAATCATACGTGGGCCAAACGGGGCGTTGCATAAATGAAAGGGCCAGGGAACATGCCTGGTCAGTGAAACAATCCCCGTCGGGCAATCTTGCGGTACACTGTGACAGGTGCCCATGTGGCCCGGAATTGGAAAAAACAACAGTTCTGGGCAGACACGCAAACAAAACAGCGCGAGAAATACATGAGGCATTCCGCATAAGAGAGCAAGGGGAGAGTCGGTGTATTAGTGCGCCGTCACTGCACTTAACAGATAAGAGTTTTTATTTTTGAGCCAACACCCAGATAGATGGTATTAATAGTCGATGTTTCTTTCAATAAACCTTCAGTTGTGAGTGCGCTTCGTTTCTGTCCCCTTCTTCGTCCTTGTTTATTCGGCGCTTTCCATCCAGTGATGTACCAATTATACTTCGTTTCAGCTTCGGTCCAGACGCAGCCAAAGCTACAAGCGCGAGCTCCGGGCTTTCAGCATCCCTGCCAAGCACGCGCGCTCGTGCAGTGCAAGCACTGTTCTGGGCCACATGCTCGCGCTTGTAGCATCGGCTGCGTCTGGACCGAAGCTGAAACGAAGTATAGCCCATTTATCTATTTTACGAAGTCACGCCCCTATCAGAACTCATGAACTCGCTGAACTCGGTGAACTCACCGAACACGCGCCCCTCACTCAAGCTCGATTACTGTGTTCTTTTCCGGGAAATAACCACTAGCAATGATGTACAGGCGCTGCAATCTGATATTAACCATACCACTTCTTGGTACAAAACGAGACATATGACGCTAAATTTTACCAAGTGCAAATTGATGTGAATCTTTCGCTGCCACGCTAACTTACCCACATATCACCTTGGTAGTAGCCCGCTCGAATTCGTCGAATCATACAACTATTTAGGTGCTCATATTACTTCTAATCTTAGCTGGAAAATTTAGATAAATTTCATTACTAACAAAGATAATCGTATGCTAGGGTGCTTAAAACGTAACTTTTACTCGGCTCCTACTCCTTTTAAGTTATTGTTCTACAAAACAATCGTGCGTCCACAACTAGAATATGCTTCAGCGATTTCGGACCGTGGCGTCGGAATTCTTGTTAAGCAGTTGGAAATGATTCAAAATAACACACCCCGATTTATATACTCTAACTACCAACGAGCTGCTAGTGTGTCCTCAATAAACTCTAACCTAAGACTTTCATCACTAGCATCACGAGGCAAAATGCACGACATTTTATTCCATAAAATGTTTCATCACACAACTTTACGTGATGAACTGTAAACACCACCTTGTTATAGATCGTCACGGGTGGATCACCTTCATGAAGTAGGGGTAATTTCATGCAGTACTAATCCTTTTTTTTATTCTTTCATCCCACGCACATCTAATGACTGGAACCGCCTTCCCTTTTTAATAGCCACTGTTAGTAATTTCGATTTGTTTCAACTTGCTTTAGAGAATCTAACTTGAATGATTTCATGTAATAGTAGTAGTAGTATAAGTCTGTTATATGTTATAGATTTTGTTGTATATATATGTGTGTGTGTGTGTAGGAAAGCGGACTGGATATTTTTTAAGTGTTTGAGTCGTTTGTATCCATTGTTTTTTGTAATTTCCTTTTGTATTGCTTCCCCATTTTCATTCCATGCTTACTTCTTGTTACTTGTTCTACCACTCCCCTCTATAATGCTTATGCCTTAAGGGTATGTATAAATAAAAATAAAATAATAAGTCATGCGTTTTCGAGGTTTATGAACTCGCTTACCCTCACCTCACGCCTGATCGGTGAGAGCGAGTAAGGTGGGTGCGTGCAGTCATGAGTGACTTGTGCCGAGGTATGCCATATTGACATGAGCGAAAACACAAGGACCAACAACAAGCACGATACACCGCCAAGAATCGATCCTAGGGCGACCACAGCGCACCTCTCGCGCGCTCTACGAATTAGGTGTCACGCCGGAAAGCGAGTTCATATCGAAAGATTTTTCAGACGCGGTACGAAGGAAAACCCTCTTCAAGCCGTGTTTGAATTTAAATATTTAGGTGTATTCCTAACACCCACCTTGCGTTGGCATCGACATCTAGGTTTTATTACTGCGAAAGCTTGTAAAATATTGAGATTGTTAGGACGAAATACTGGGCAAATTCCGCAAAGTGCGCGAGATTTGCTGTACAAAAGTTATATTGGGTTTGTTCTGGAGTATTCTTGTACAGTTTGGGACCCACAAATGGCTGTTGATAAAACTAAACGCCAAAGGGTTCAAAACATAGCAGCCAAATGTGGACCGAAATTACAGAAGCTAACTCAGCATGACAAGTGGCGAAGCAATCTTTGGGATGGAAATCTGTTGAAATAAGACGAAAGAAATTAAGGCTACAACTATTTCATAACATATCGCAGAGTTGAAATACTATGTGAAACTTGCATCCCCCCTTTATACTATATATCGCATTTGTGTTCACCACCAGCACAAGGTACGTGAATACAAATCAGTTGACCTTGGAAGTTGTTGAAATTGTGGACTATGACGCTTTTTTGCTGCATTGTGGAGTGTATTATTTTTCTTTCAAGTGCCCTTATTTATTGTATTTCTTAAGGTGTATGCATATGCGCTTCCTGAGATGTTCTAATATTGTGCTTGTGTATGTAATTGATGTAAGTATCCATCCCCCCCCCCACTATAATGCCATCCGGCTCTGCGGGTAAGGTAATACATAAATAAGTGTACCCCAATTTTTTTTTCGCAATAATACTGCTTTCTCTTTTTCTACGGATTTCTACTTCTTTCTAGAATAAAATTTACGCCACTTTTTGTTTTCTGTGTTGTTTTACTGTTGAAAAACTGCTATCGTGGTCACGCACTCGATCGAGCGAAGTGAGCTCGTCAAACTCATTTGAAGCCAAGTGTGTTCTTCAGAAAGAAGTCGTGCGGAACACTACAGAAATAACACTAAAGCCTAAGAGCACTTGGTCGAAGTGCACTGAAATGGTCCGTCTGTCAGGGATATAACTGTGCTCGCTATTCACTATTTCTTTTCTCGTCTGCCATTGCGTGGAGAAGATGCGTTCTTTATAGATTAGGAAAATCAAGGACTAAAGCTAAGCCGCGTTGACTGGAAGTAAAAACGTCGTTTTGCACGTCGCATTTGCGGTCCACGCTACGTGTTCCGGCGGGAGTCTTCAGCGCCGTTCGTTAATACAAAAAAAGAACAACACAAATTTACCTACGCTCTTGTTCTTTTTTTATTATTATGCAGTCTTTTTATCTGCCTTGAAGATCCAGCGTCTTCATCATGCACCGCTGTGTTTCGACGGCTCATTTTCTTCTCGTGAAGAAACTTCCTTAAAAACGCAGTTTCGCATGCTTGCCAGGATTAAAAGAATACTGAAGACGACAAAAATAATAATGTCATCAAGTCCTGCTCGAAACATTTCCGAGAACTAGCGCGGGTCGGAGTGAATCCAGATGCTAGTCAGAAACAAACCGGGCTGTACTAAGCTTAAACTGTCAATGACTTGTTATCTAACCGATAAAGTTTGTAAAAATAATATATATATATATATATATATATATATATTAAGGAAAGCGTTTAAATTCGCCTCTAAAGCCTGAATAGGGACGCCAAAAATCGATTGCCTCAGTCACGTGGCATTGCATTCAATTTGTCGGAATAAGTACGTAAAAGAGAACCATTGAAAAGAAAAGCACCAGGGCCCGCGCTATATGTCCTTGCATCCTAACACTAACAACGTTTGCCAAATCTAACTAAATCTGATTAACCTTAAGCTGACACTATCTTAAGACTAACGAGTTAGCCGTAGTGGCTTCTCGGAATTGGGAACTGCGTGGGCTCAGGTTTCTCTTCCACAAAGTTGTTGAAGCAAAGCCGGTGCCCGTGGCGGTCGACTTGTCGAGAGGACTCGGCCCGGCAGAATTAGCCCTCGTCCAACGAAACGAACCAGGCTATGTTGGCGGTGATCAAGACCGTGGAAACAATCAGGAACTTCACCAAAAGGCCCAAAAACACCTGCAGAGAAAAGAACATCTGCAACAGTGGCGATTGTCCAATAGACATTTGCGGCAAATATCATAAGGCCTCTTGTCTACCCCACATTGTACCGCGCGGCGAGAGGAATTGTGGGGCTCTTCAGATGCACGCTGGAGCGGACTCGAATACGCTGGGTACATACTGAAAGTGGTGCCATTCCTTCTTTCTTATCACTGCGAGTTGAGAACACGAAGAAAGGAAAGCGAACGCATCTCACCGATACAGGCCCTGTTTTCTTATCGTCCTGCTTTATATGCGTTCTGCAATCGCAAGACGCTAGACCCGCATAATAATAATAATAATGCTTTATCTTCTTCGTGCCCCAGAACAACCTCGCGGTTTTGATGTGGTTGCACAATATATAAAATTTAAGAGATACAATTCATACACTTTCACAGATGATAAAAAATGAAAAAGGTCAAACTCATCACGGGGAAGTCATAAATAAGTCGCACAAAGCGTTGACACTAAAAAAGTTCAATCGTCTTAGAAAATTAAAGACGAAAAGCAAGTAATGGAGAACATTTTCCTAACATAAAATCCCACAAAAAAGAAACATGATCTTTATCATAAAACAGTCTTAAATATACAGTTTACAAGCTAGTTTACGCTTGAAAGCGTTCAATTTGATAAAAAAAGTGAAAGCATGGAGACCCTAAATGGTTAAACGAAAGTTGCACAGCGAAATAATGGTAATACTTGTTCTTGAAGGAAAGGATAAAATAGAGAGTGGTGTCTACAAACGCGAGCAGTTGTATGAAAATGTACAGAGCTTATTAGGCCAGCATCAAAGTGACCATGAAGTACTTTGTGAAGAAAGAGAATATTACGGCTGAGTCGGCGAGTGGATAAATTTTGTAAATGAAGACTTTTGAGTAAGTAGTGTAAGTCATAACAACATCTTGTGTTGAGATACCTATCATATATATTACGAATAAAACGTTTTTGTACAGTTCCAATTCGAGACACGTCAAAAGCCGTCAACGAGTTCCAGGGTACACTAGCGAACTCAAGTTTTGTTCGTATAAGGTAGGACAATAGACGTGCAATGCAAAACCAATTCCTAAAGTCACATGACAGACGACGAATGTAAACCAAGCATTCGTACAGAAGAGGCAACAATCTGTGTAACATGACAAGAAAAAGAAAGCTTGGTACCGAAATAGATCCCGAAGTCAAAAAAACATTGTGACACTGGTCATAGTGGCGGACTAAAGAACTTGAGAGTAAAATAAAATCTCGCGTGTTCGTGACACTGTCAGTAGTTTTATTTTGTCTGGATTAAGCATAACAAAATTGCTGAACACCACGCACAGACACGATCAAACGATCAATGTCCTTTTGTTAGATAGTGCAACCAAAGGACGAACATATATTGTCACGAATGAAGGTGGCAAGAAGACGAACAACGAAGTGAAAAAGAGTGGTTTAATAGGCAAACTTGTGCTAAACGAAAAAGAAAGAACAAGCGTCGAGGCAGCAGAAAAGCGGGCGGCGATTCGGCGGCGTGACAGAGAGCGAAAGCGAGACCGACTCGACAAGGTCGCGGGCAGCTGCTTATCTACAATGCGTCGCTATCTCGAAAGTTCGGCAAAGAAGGTTCGAGCGTCGCGCGCTCGGGGCAAGGATGAACTGGCACTTTCGAGAACAAGAAAGCAAGAGGAAAGTTACGTCTGGTGCGAGAATGAACGCGAATCTTATAAAAGTCCGTGACCGAGCGTTGCTTTCTCGGCCCTGCAGGCGGCATTATCCCCCTTTTCAAAGTGCATCGTGCCGATGCAACGCGAAAGGGAAACAGAAATGGCTAAATAATTTACGGTGACACGAAATAAACATGCAGTGTCACAATCCTAACGCGCGTAGAACGGCCTGAGTCGAACTACGTGGACGACTCCGGGTCGTGGCTGGCGGCGTCCTGATGGTCGGGTTACGTCGGGGAGCAACTCGTAGTTCAAGTCCCCAAGGCGATGAATGACCCTGGAGGGTCCGAAAAAGCGTTTTAACAGTTTCTCACGGAGGCCGCGGCGGCGAACGGGCGTCCACACCCACACCCTGTCTCCAGGTTGGAACTCCACGTCGCGGCGTCGAAGGTTGTACCGGCCACTGTCGACACGTTGCTGGTCTTTTATGCGAATGCGGGCTAGCTGGCGTACCTCTGCTGCTCGTTGGGTGACCAGCTGGGCGTCGTCGGTGCCGTTGTCCGTCGGGTCGTGGGGCAGCATGGCGTCGAGCATCATCGTCACCTATCTGCAGTGCACCAGCTGAAAAGGTGTAATCCCAGTTGTTTCTTGAACCGCCGCGCTGTACGAAAACGTGACGTAGGGCTACACCTCATCCAACGTCTTGTGTTCCACGTCCACGTACATCGAGATCATGTCGACGATGGTCTTGTTTAGTCGCTCCGTCAGCCCGCTAGTTTGTGGGTGGTATGCCGTGGTCCGGCAGTGGTCGGTGTGGCTCAGGCGGAGTATCTTTTGTGTCAGTTGCGCCATGAACGAGGACCCTCGGTCCGTAATCAGGACTTGGGGAGCGACGTGTCGGGCGACGACAGACTTTACGAAGAACTCGGCTACTTCCGCAGCGGTCCCCGACGGGAGTGCTTTGTCTCGGCGTACCTGGTGAGATAATCAGTTGCCACGATTATCCAACGGTTTCCCTGCGTCGACGGCGGGAAAGGCCCGAGAAGATCCATTCCAATCTGCTGGAACGGTACAGTCGGGGGCGCGATCGGTTGCAGGAGACCTGCCGGCTTCGTCGGTGGCACGAACGGACGCAGAGGTGTACAGTCTTGGGGAGCTTGGGCCAGTAGTATTTTTCTCAGATTCGTGCAAGAGTCCTGCTGTAGCCAAGATGACCGGACGTCGGGTCGTCGTGGCAGGCTTGGAAGACCTCTTCTCGAAGACTAGTAAAAATAACCAAGAGCCACGTCGAGTTGCTGTCCGCGAAGTTTTCTTTGTAGAGAATACCTCCCCGGACGGCGAATCTTGGCAGGGCACGTGAGAAGACTTTGGAAATCGCGCCCCCTCGTCCCTCCAAATGGTCGATCAGTGCGCGCAGCTCAGGATCGTCCCGCTGGAGCGCTGCCATACCGTGAACGGTCACTGCGCCGAGAAAGTGATCGTCGTCGTCGTCGTCGTCGTCTTTGGCACAGCCGGTAGCTGACTCGACGGGGGCTCTGGACAGGCAATCGGCGTGGCTGTGTTTTCGGCCTAACTTGTAGACCACTGTCACGTCGTACTCTTGCGGTCGTAGGCTCCACCGAGCGAGGCGCCCCGATGGGTCCTTCAGGATCGCTAACCAACACAGTGCGTGGTCGTTGGTGACCACTCGAAAAGGACTCCCGTACGAGTAGGGGCGGAATTTCGTGATGGCCCAGACGACGGCCAGACATTCCTTCTCTGTCGTCGAGTAATTGCGTTCTGCGTTCGACAGCGTCCGGCTAGCGTATGCGATCACGCGCTCTGCGTCCTCTTGTCGTTGAACCAGAACCCAGGAAGACCGACGTATGGTGGACGGCCGACCGACGCCCGTTGTGTTACCATTGCGGGGAAGCTCACCCCGTGACCGAGCGTTGTTTTCTCGGCCCTGCGGGCGGCAATATTTCTAAACCTATTGATGTCATCAGCAAACATTAACAGACGTGAATATTTTATCCACACTTCAAGGTCGAACCGCTCCTTCGATTCATGATTCATTTCACAGATAGAAAATGAAAAAGGCCGAACATGAACCACTCCTTTGATTCCTGGGTACTCCTTCACACGCGTGCATAGCCGAAGTGCATCGAAAAGACGATAAAAGGCGCTGCTTGTTTCCGGAACGGTCTGTTATATTCTCAAACATAGCCTCCTTCATACTAGAAAGCTTGTCAGAACCCAAAGAAAAGCGGTCACGGAAAAAGGGAGAGGAGAGGTGGAGAAAGAGGATGCCGAAAGCGTCCTGGAGGGGATCTCTTGGTAACGAGCGGTCAAATCCAAAAACGCTCCTGTTCTTCATTTTTTTCTTTCAGAAAGATAAATATGAAGTCAGCGTACAGCCTTCTCTTCGTCCTCCGTGCAACGGTCGCCGCATGGATGTATGGATGGATGGATGCCAACGGCTCTACCCTTTATATCGGGCGGTAAGTTGCGCCACTTCGCCAAAACGTTAAGACCCAAAAGTATGATTTATTTTCATCGCCAATTTTCGTACCCTCTGCGATTTCGTAACTATCACCAGGCAGTGTGGGATATTACCAGGATGACCTTTGGAGGATCAGGCAAAAAAACTAAAATCTTCACCCTCCGCCTCTTCCCCCGGCGACGGAGTCATCAATTTTCTTGTGGTCCAACCTGGTCGGCGTTACCCCGGCACTGGGCCCACTGGTAGACAGGGTGGAAACTTCGGGCCGTAGCCACGCAGGAAGGAGTCCCGATTTTCTCTCTCCCGCCTGTCCCCAGCTGTGTCAGTTAGCTGTACGTCATTCAATTCTCCCTAAATAATTTTCATAAGTTTTTCAATCTCCTCTTTGTTATTAAAATCCACTATCTCATCCATTTTTCCATTCTCGTCTGCAAACCCCAGTGCTCCGGCAAAATCCGCCGCCTCCCCCCCCCCCCCCCCCCCGGAAGGGCGGGAGCAAACACTGTTCGCCTAAAAACCACATGTTCTATTGTCTCGTCTTCCCCTTGGCATACGGCACACCTCCGTATCCACTTCCTCGTAATTTGTCCTATATTCCCTACTCCTCAACACTCCTGTTCTAGCCTCGAATAACGACGAGCTCCCCTGTCAATTATCATACCAATGGTCCTTCCTTATTTCCAGTTTTCGTCCTCTATACATAGTTAAGGCTGATTCTCATAGCGTTCTTTCCTCACACATCTTTCTCTCAGCTTCTTTTACTTCATTTTTCACAGAGGTAGTCTGTTCTGTCGCAACTTTTGACTGTTGATATTTGAATTTTATTTTTCGGGTTCGATTTGTCCAATTAGTGTTCAAACTTTTCATGTATAGATGCTAATATACCCTTCTCGCTCATCGTGTATCCTCAATTGTGTCTAGCCTTTGTTCGAATTTCAACTTACTGATCGCCTCTCTAGCCTTGAAAAATGCCCAGCCCATGTCTCCCAGCACTCCAACTTTTGGTGTACTCCCATGCGCCCCCAGTACCAGTCTGTCCACGGCGGTCCTCTCCCGGGTCTCTAAGCTCGACTAGACCTCAGAGTTTATGCATAATACCGCACTGCCAGAGACAACCCCGGCACCGGGACTACTGAAAACGAAAGGATAAAAACATAAAAGACATACACAGAGGACCACACTCCTTTCCTGGCTCACATTGTCGTACGCCCCTTTAATGTCTTGAAATGCTATCCATAGTGGTTTTTTACTCATCCGTGCGACCTGTAAACATTGAGAGATGATTAATAAGTTATCATCTAATCTTCTATCTCTTCGGAACCCGTTCTGTAGCTCAACTAAAATGTTTTTGCCCATTCTTTTCATTCTTTTTTCTACTAGCGGCATCGCTAGTCTGTACAGGACCGAAGTCACTGTTCTTGTGTGGTATGATGTTATGCTATCCTTATTTTTCTTGCCTTTATATAGTAATCTCATTCTGCTTAGTCTGCAATCATTGGGTACCTCTTTGCTTCATTATTATTTCATCAGTTGCCTGTCTTAACTTTAATTTGCTTTTTGTTCCCATGCCATCTGGGCCTGTCACCGTTCCAGCAGGTACTTTACTTTCTGTTCTGTCCCATTCCCCGTGGTCGTTTCAGTTGTTTCGTCAGCGTTCTCGTCATGTGCCGTGTTGGTGTTTGTGTTCTGTCCAATCTCGTTGAGTTCAAGTTCTGCGAATGTTGCCTCGACTGTTCGTCTAATACAGTGGTTCTCAAATGGGGGTCCGCGGACCAATGGGGTCCGCGGACCCTTTGGGGTCCGGGAAGGCTGTCTAAAGGTTAGCGAGGCCCTGCCTTATCAGTGAAGCCCGGCAATGAAGGTTGTCTTTTTTGACACTGAGAAGAAACGCTCAAATTTTCAGGTGAGTTTTCTCAAGTGTACGTCAATGAGAGAAGTTTACTTCATACAGCCCTTAGTTATATTCATTTATTAAATCACTAACATAATTAACCGATACCTTTGCCTTCCCCACCATGAACGTCTCCGCCTGATCCACAAGGGGTCTGCGAATCATCAATGGCTAAGAACCACTGGTCTAGTAAATTATCTTGCCTTCTCGCCCTCTACACTTATCCCCTCTCCTGTTATCAGAAAACAATGGAACCCTTCTGTTTTTCTTCCCTGTGCATTAATGTGCTTCCAGAACCTTTTGGCTGCATTCCTATCATTTTGAATTACCTCCATCACCCACTGCACTACAGCTCTACCAATCTTGGCCTGGATTAAAGCAGATGCCTCTCTTTTTCTTTCCTGAAATGTATTCCATTTCGATGCTACCTCAGCGGGTGTGTCCCCCTATTCTTCGTCTATCTGTGTTCCCTTGAGGCCCCTTGTCGCCCTGCTATGACCGCCTTAACTTCCCTGTCTCACCTGCTTTTTGGTGTATGTTTCCTTCTCCTTCTTCATCTTTGCATGATTTTGAACTTCTCTCACTTTCTCTTAAAATTGTTTACCAAATCACCATATGTCCACTCTTTTTTCAGTTGGCTGAATACTATAAAGTCTCAATTCATCCTGATACTTATTGTAGATAGTTGGGCGTCGGTTACGGTCAATATAGTTTCCCGTTAAAGAATTTGTTTTTCTGCTTCTGCTGTACCAAACTTTATTTTTGAGTGGCTTATGATCACTTCCTAAGCCTTTTGTGCCTTCCTCATCTATTTACACGTGTCCTAATTTGTTACAGAATTTGTTAGACATTTTCGTTTCTTCTACTGCTTCCGTGATAGCGTTGTTTCGTTTGGCGTCGCTGTTGCCTTGTACCGAAAGTGCCGCCTGTGCTGCTCGCCGCCACCACGTTTGGGAGAGGAGAAAAAAGCCAAAGAGAAAAAAGAAATACAAAGGCTTTTTGGGGAGAGGCCGCTAGGTCCGCTGGTGCCGATGAAAGTTAGCCCCCCTGTGCTACCATTGCGTTTGCCGTTCTGCCACTTCTCCTCTCCCTTTTGCGGTGACCGGGTGCTCTATTGTTCCGTCGTCTCAAACCAAAACCAAATTTGACTTTCGTGTTCAGACGGCAAGAGGTCGGTCGGCCTTTGAGGTATGAGGACCAGAGGTCGGTATTTTAGGTCGCCCTCACTCACCCTCACAGCCACACTCACTGAAGCCCCTCACTCACCCTCACCCTCACAGCTGCACTGTGCCAGAAGTGCATTTGTGCGTCTGCTCTCACCTACTAAGTCAATCAGGCAGAGTGAATGCGCCGCGATCCTGCGCTTTCTCCTCTGCGTGATTGATTACGCTGGTCATAGCAAACGCACAGATGACGACAAGCGTCGCGACATCACACGTTTGTCGCTGCTCGATCGGCTCCATTGGATTCAAACTTCCAGGAAACAACGCTGCAACTTGGCTTACAAGCTTGAGCAGCGGAATCCTGGAGAGCTCGTGCACGACGACCATGGGAATGCTGGTGGGCATGACGACGTTGCTGGACGCGGCGACGACCACCGGGATGGCGTAGTAGATCGGGTGCTCGCTCCGGACCGCCGCCTGCCGATGGATAACGGAAGGGAGACAGAAAGCCCTCGGGACTGTCACACGCGCGGTGATTTTTTACATGGTCGTCTGGGCACAGCCAACACCCCTTAGAATAATAGTCCACGTCTGTGACGTGAAAGTTTGACGTCACCAGAGTGAAACCGAGCGAAGACGCAGATTGGACACGGAGTGTTGCGAAAGCGTTCGGCCGGGCCTCGTGTCTAATCAACGCGTCGAAGGACGCTTGGCGTCGGGTTCGGGCACAGTTGCCGAGTCGGCGCCTATCCGACTGCGATGGCATACGTTCGATAGTGGAAAAGGAAGACGTTCGCAGGCCTCGATTATTCTGGGTAGTGTTGACGCAGCGGTATCAGCGGACGCGAGGACATGATCTCGGAGCGTCCGTATAAATGTTGGAACTCATACACGAAAGAAAGTATCCGAAAATGGCATGAACTTCGCTTATATATGAAAATAGTTCCAGGATAGTTTCAAGAAACCAGAATATCTACTCCCCGGAAATCAAACTGGTAAATTCGCTAGATAGATATTTTCAATATCTGTACAATAAATAACAAGGCGTAATAAAAAGAAAAACTAGTTTGCCTTATGCTTTAAATTTCGTGCGATATTTGATTGCTTTTTCGCAAATATTCACCACACTTCTTTCTGTAGAGCCTACATTCATGCGCGTGGAAGGCAAATTTGGGGTTTACACATTAAGCCAATGAAGGGCATCTAGCACACCCCAGCGGAGGACTGAGGAGTAATTTTGACCCTCTCAGAAGGTTCCGACGTGCCACCAAAATCTCAGTTACACGGCGCCTTCTCCGCTATGACGGGATTCGAACCGCCAACGCAATATCCGTAAGCCGGTGCAATGCTATTTTTTTATTTATTTACCACCGAGACATTTAGCAGTTGCTGCAAATGAAGTTTGCAGCACAAGAGCGTTCATATGGCAGCTTGTCGTCTATAACCGATATAGAAGGTATTGACATGTTGCCGTCACAACAAGCTCTGGGCTAATAAATGTGCTCGTATTGTCAGCAAAGTGCACCACCTTTGATGGTGCGAAGTGAATCCGGTGACACATTTATGTTAACACGCGCTCACCAGAAACGCACACAGCAATGGGGGTACGTGAATATTTCCTATGGGGTCGATCACAGTAAGGCTTCTCTTTTCCTTTGCTTCAGACCCTCGTAAAATTATGAAACCAACAAGCAGCTTAAACGTTCATCACATATATGCAGGGCTTCACAGAGGAACACGATACTGAATATGCTCTTCTCTGTTTTACGCTGCTTTCAGGGTCAGATTACGGGACGTACGCTTACGATATTGATCACGACAGGCATCATAACTTGACTAAGCGTTCCTTCGTCGACTGCCTCTGCCAGCACGGATGATATGATGGCAAGGATGGCCTGGACCAGGATCGGAGAAGTCTTCTTCCAAAAGTTGACACTTATAAACTTGAACAGCGCCGGTACGATATCGTGCACCTGGAGGCGAGCGCAAGAAGCAAAAGCAGCCATTGTGACTTATCAGTGAAGCTGATTTTTGAGTCAGTGCCGTGTTAAGGCCGGTCTAAAGTAAACAGGAAAGCGTGTACGGGCGCCGGAACATAGATGTTGTTTTTATAACATCCGGGGCCCGTTGCGGCACGAAAGTGTGCGGTCTTTGTGGGACAAAGCAGCCAGCGCACCGGCGACCGGAGTGGCCTATGAAGTGACGTCACGGCCGGCGGTTCTCCAGGCGGCGATTCACAATGCGTGCAATGTCATCGAAAGCCGGAATACGTCACTGGTGACGTCACACCATTCGAAAAAATACCCGTGTTCCGGCGTCCGCACTCACAGCCCGAATTGCAGGTGGCGGGAATCGGAAACCGGAAAGTTTTTGCAACTTCCGCTAGCTGTTGCGGTATGAAAGCGTGTCATCTAGTTAAGACAGCGCGACTACCTGAGCTCTGCGGGGGAGGGGAATTGAAGGTGTCGTTTGATGCGCTGACCGCAACAATGGTTGTTAACAGTTGGCGCGGCACTGTGGAGGCCACGTGTGGGAGAAGGGAGATTTTTCGGGTTCATGGCGCAAAAGCTACGAGGCCATCTGCGCCAAACTAATTGAAAGGATCATTGTACTATACGAAGGATTTCACAAAAGTATAATTAGGAAGCTAGAATCGGTGTGAAAAGCCAATACTACCAAGAAAATATATTACTCGTTCAAAAGAGACTATAGAATTTTCTCCCACAAGGACAGCAGAATGAAATAGGATATAACGTTGCAAAAATTCAGGAAAATGAATGCGGCGCTTCGGCTCAAGGCCGGGACACAACCACAAAATATGCAAAGCAGTAAGCCTGTTATTACACTGATCACACACCAGTGGATCTTTCTCCCAAAACAGATACCTATTCTTTTTACTGTGTCAAGATTGGGCGAGGCACGCTGGGTCACTTTTGGAGAGTACAATTCCAGACGCTTCCGGAGGCACTACACTTGAAGAATCATCAGCACCTCCAATGGTTTCCAGTTCTGACGACCTGACTTTGTGCGAGGAGGCTTGATGCTCTAGTACTCTCCCCACGCCATTACATGCACTTTTGCCATGTCCCGTAGCTTAAAAATCAATTTGTTCACCTCTTGTCTCTTCGACATCTCGTACAGCTGAAACCTATTTTCGAAATGACTAACCTCCCCATCGAAGATGTGGACAAGTTTCGTAATATCCGAATGTTTTCTTCCAGCCACTCTTCAACTGTGCACAAAGCGAGCAGTGCGTGTGCTGTATTGTGCACGATGTCGTCGCTGACAACTCCGAATCTGTGGACTTTTGTGCTCCTTGTAACGACGATGCACGTGAAGATAGACACGATGTGGTTCTTCCAGTGAAAGCACTGTACCGCTCGCGGAAGAGCGACGCTCCAGATTTTCCGCAAAATCAAAATGCAATACGATGGCACGAGCCTCGAGATGCGACTTTTCTGAGCTTATACCAAGCCGCTGAGCATGTCGGATGAATTGATGGCGAAGTACTCTGTTACGCCTTCTGTGAGTTCATTTCAAAATGCGTTACCTCCCATTTGTTTCTTTAGAAGTTCGCTAGATTCCCACAAAGTTACTTCGATTATTTCGTCTTCTTTCATTGGCAACGATTCCAGGGTTTAATAATTTCTTTTTGGACGCACGTTACAGGTCAGCAAAACGCACACCTTAGTTGGGTTAGCACACAGGCAAAGTATCTTAATGCCTTCAAGACTCAATTCTTGGTCGCCCACGTATAATATTGCCGCAAGACAAAACGTAGTTGCTCCCTCTCTCGGTTTTGGTTAACTGCGTCTAACAAACTGAAATAAGATACCAGATATGTGGACAGCTTAGAACCTGCCAGCGAACCAAAACAAAAGGGAAAGGCTGCCGCTCTCGAAGGCGGAGACACGTGAGCTTCAGCTCTTGTAGCGCCTCCTGGTAATCACAAGTTGTCTATGAGGAGAGCAAGTCGTCTGCTTCTTGCGCAGGTACTGGGGCGACGTCAGGACGACGCTGAGCTCTGACTGGCTTTGGTTGGAAGGATAGTGAATAGACCTCTATGCTTGATGCCTTGAGGTCTACCCTCTATTTTAGAGCGCAGCTCTTAGGCCCGGTTCACACTTACAGCTAATCCGCTGCCGCCGAAGCGGAATCTGCCGCGGCAATGCACAGTGGACGCTACGCCCGGCGGCCGAATTCTTGCAGATTCGCCCGCCGATTCGAAAGTGTGAAGCAGGCCTTAGGCGCCCGTTTCCGGCTTGAGCGGCGTTGCCGTCGCCGTCGCCGTCGGCGTAACCGCGTGTAACCCTCGTAACCCTCGTGAGGGTTACGAGGGTTACTCTCACGAGGGTTACGAGGGTTACTCTCGCGAGGGTTACCCTCAAGAGGATCACGAGGGCTACACTCGTGAGAATAACCCTGGTAACCTTCACGAGGGTTACGAGGGTTAGTTACCCTCAAAAGGGTTACCCTCACGAGGGTCACGAGGGTTACTCTCACAAGGGTTACTCGGGTTACCCTCACGAGGGTTACCGCCTGAGGTCACGTGACTCCGTCTGAGGTACACGTGACCCCCTAATGTCATGTGACCCCTGAGGTCACGTGACCCGCCTGAGGTCAAGTGACCCCCTCAGGTCACGTGACCCCCTGATGTCACGTGACGTCAGGGAGTCCATCCTATCCCTCAGCTACCCTTCCATCCTTCTCCTCAAGAGCTGCGCTCTAATCCGGCGTTACGGGGAGTTGTAAACGGCTTTCATTTTTTTATTCAATCAGCCAATAAGAGCTCGGCGTTCCGACATCATCGCAACCCCTGTGCAAGAAGCAGACGAATTTGCGCTCCCAATAGCTTCTTCCTTCCTATCTCGCGCACGGATCGTCATATGGTATACTTCTGTCTCAGCTTCCGTCCGAGCGCAGCCAAAGGCTGAGGGACGGTTCGCAACTTCGAGAAGAGCATTCCTACGCACCACAAAGTAGTCCGCAAAAGTAATTTTTTTAAAAACAACTGTTTTGTGCGTAAACATTGCACAATATTCCAGATGTGTACTGCTGAGAATGATTCGCAACTAAAGGAATGCAATATCTGAAGTTTATGTTTTTATTAATATATGTAAACGCATGTGGTTTGGTGAAAACACGTACATCCGCTGGCAACACGGCTGCAGCGCTCGGTTTTTCTGTGCGATTTCGTTCCCGTAATCGTCGAATCCTGTGCTTCGCTGCTTTCCTCACCGAGTCGCTTCAAAACGTCCTTTCGCGAAGGCATGTTTGGGCGTCAGGCGCGAGAGGTCCTAATGAATGTCTACTTTCGAATTTGGCAGGAGACTCCGGCCGCGTCGTACCGCGAATGCGTTGTAAACAAGAAAAGCGTCCGGGCCACTACAATTCACTGATACGCGGCGAAATCAGGACACCTCTTTACCTGCCGATCACATTGAACGCCAAGAAGCTGGTGGAAAGGACTGCGCCTCGAGCCCTGGTATATCCAGACAATACAAGGAAACATCAACGGCCGGGTCATCGCGCACCTTGCAACGTGTACTTCATCTCGAAACTATGCCGAACAGGTGGAAAGCTCGGACACAGACGCCAGCGGCCAGCCTACGTACAGACATCCCCTGTGACTAAATTTCAGAACGCGAAAAGGCACTTTTTAAACCTGTAGCAGACGATACCGTTGATACACCCGTAGCAGACGAAATACTCGGCGAGCGCGGACGACCGGCGGCGCAGCGGAGTGATACAAAAGTGCAGGCAAGATCGCGTGACCTATTGCCGGCATGTGATTGGCTCCGGCCACATGTAGCTTTGGCTGCGCTCGGACGGAAGCTGAAACGAGGAGGAGGAGGAAACCTTATTATTCTTCCGGGATCAGGTATTGGGGGTGGTGGAGGCCCAGAGGGCCGCCGCGACCGCCAGGGCCCGGAGGTGGTCGGGACTTGGCTTGACTCCTCCGGGTCGCGCAACATCTGCTCCCAGAGGGGAGGGGAGGGAAGAGGGGGTACGGGTCTGCGGGGCATTCGCAAAGGGAATGGTAGTGAGTGTCGAGCGCCCCGCAGGCAGGACAGGCGGGGGTGGTAAAGAGGTGTTGGTGAGTGTGTATTAGTTGTGTTCGGTGGGGGAAAGTGTGTGTTTGTAGGAGGTGCAGCATGTGTGCTGCCTCTTAGGAGAGTGTGGGTGCGGGGACTGAAACGAAGCATAGTCGTTTCTAATGTTCATAGTGACGCTGTCTGTACTGCAAACAATTTTTTTGTGTGTATGTCAATACAGGCGGAAGTTAGTCTGCCTCAGTGGGCGTCTGGTGTTTCAGCTGTAGATGAGCAATTAGCCAGTGCGGTACAATCCGCTAACCTGGGGTCTTTAACGTGCACCACGCAGTAGCGATACACGACCGCACGCCGGTACGATGCTCATCCAGATCGAAACGGGCAGGGGCGGGAATTGAGCCCAGGATCCTGAATTCTGCAGCGCGAGCTTTCGCTCCACGTGCTCCGAGCTGGTGTGCGCTAGACCACTCCGCCACCGATCCCGCCCCTCTTGTTTGTACTAAATAAACAATCATGACAGCTATTTAAAAAGTGGATGCGACACTCATGAAGTTAGAAACGATGGCGGCACGTCCATGTCCCGCTGGGCCCGTAGACTGACCTTTCGTTCCCACTTTCCGTAAAAAAAAAAAAAGTTATTGCAGCTTACGAGAATCTTGAAGGTACTTATATCTCAAGAAGAAAAAAATAAACTATGCGAAATTAAATAAAACCCGCACATTGCAGAAAAGCGAACGCAAGCGCCGAAGCGGTGCCATGCTTACAGAACTGTTAGTTTGACCTCATATCGTTTTACGAGATTAGAAACGTAGGTTTGTTTTCGCAAACATAGAAGTGCCAATAGTAAAGACGGAGGTTGGAACGTTTCAACGAGCCTAGCTTAACAATCATGAAAAATAAGTTGTTTGAAGAAAGAAAAACTTAATGCACGCTTATTGACTTGCTCGGGAGGCCGCCGCTATGAAATGTTTTTCCCCACAACTGCTCTATTAACTCGCGGAAAACATTTAAAACGTCCTATATCTGTTCGTCAAGCTAAAATGACGACCCTCAAACATTATTTAAGACAATTTACATTTCTATCGTTCACTAAAGAAGCAAACTGGACGTGAGGAAGAACCTCTTACCATATTATACTATATACACTATCGATGTATTAAGTTTTGCCGAACTGCGTGTGGAATTGAGAATCAATAAAAGCTATGATCATATGTTACGAAAATAACCAATATTTAAGTGAAAAGCGAAAGGACAGAGATAGGTGTCGGAGAATAGAGGTACAAATACGTCTTCTTCTCAAACGCGCTGCTTAATATAACGAAATCATAGATGTCAAAGGTATTTTATTGCATTTATAATATCACATAGAAGCTTTTTATATATAAAAATTAGCAGAAATACAAAATACGTATTTGCTTAAAATGACGTGAAATTTTGTGATTTTAGGTTTTCTTCTTATGTTTACATTGTTGTTCGTTTTATAAAACTGTACATAAATTAGCAGTATTATAATTTTTAAATAGGCATGAATACAAGCTTTTATTTGTTATGTTTCCTATGCCTTAACTAAGTGTACATCGAAAGCTAGCTCGATTCAAACCTGGCCCCATATTGTGAAAGGTACAAGATTCAAGAATTTTTAATTTATAAACTAAAATAAGAAAACACACTTCTAGTGAACTTTAACCCTTCTATAAAAGCTATTACAGAAGTAATATAAGTTATTATATTGTTGTGAAAACATAACATAAACGTTGCGAGACTCCAATATAGGTGACAAGTGAAAAGTGCAAAAATCGCAACCTAGCTTCTGCCATTTCGAAGCACTAAACTCAAGAACAAAAACATTTCCGTAGTTCTAATTTGGAGTTTTGTACTAGTTACACATTTTCCACCAACATAAATATTTTTACAGAATTTTTTGAGGACCTATCATTTTTTCTTGCAGGATATTGGGGATCTACCTGCCTATGTTCGGTAATATTGTCACGGGTAGTGACCAAAAAGATCAATAAATAAACTGGAAGAAATAAACGTTTAATGTGGCGAACTTGTGCCAAAAATAAAAAGGGAACAGAAGATAACAACAGAGCGTCGCGTGCGTCGAGTCGGCGAAACAGCTGGATCGAACGCTGGGGCGAGACTGACTGCGGCTCGCCACGCGGAGCCCCTTTTGTACACGCGTGGGCTTCTCGAACAATCGGCGTAGAAGGTTCGCGCATAGAACATTCTAACCTCGAACATACAACAGAGTTCTCGAATTTACCAGAACATTACATTAGATGTCAACAAAAAGGCGTCCCCGCGGCCAGGAATCGAACCCTGGCTTTTCGCGTGGGAGGCAGGCGCTATAACCGTTACGGCCACGCGCTCGCTGCCTACTTTGCAAGCTTCGCGCGCGGCATTACTCCCCCTTTAAAAGTGCATCGCCTCGATGCAGCACAAAATAAAACATAGAAAACAAACAAACAAACAAAAATAACGGTAAACTAAAGAGTCATCTGGAACACATAAGGTCCACAGTCCTATCGAGCGTAGTACGGCTTCATGCGCACGACGTGGACAACTTCTGGTCGTGGAGGGCGGCGTGATGAAGTCCGTGTTCCGTCGGGCATCACCTCGTAGTTCAGATCCCCGAGTCGACGAAGCACTTTGTAGGGTCCGAAATACCGTTTCAGGAGTTTCTCGCTGAGACCACGGCGACGAATGGGAGTCCAGACCCATACCCTGTCTCCGGGCTGGAAGTGGACGTCCCGACGGCGAAGGTTGTAGCGGCCAGTGTCGATTCGTTGTTGGGCTTGAATCCGGAGTCTGGCGAGCTGACGGACTTCTTCTGCCCGTTGGGCAACCACCTGGGCGTCGTCGCTTCCGTCGACAGCCGGTTCGTGGGGTAACATCGCGTCCAGCATTGTCGTTACTTTGCGACCATGAACCAGTTGGAAGGGTGTCACCCCGGTGGTCTCTTGCACGGCCGTGTTGTAGGCAAATGTGACGTACGGCAACACCTCGTCCCATGTCTTGTGCTCCACGTCGACGTACATAGAGATCATGTCGGCGATGGTCTTGTTAAGTCTCTCCGTCAGCCCGTTTGTCTGGGGGTGGTACGCAGTGGTGCGCCGATGGCTGGTGTGGCTGAGACGAAGGATTTCTTGCGTCAGCTGGGCCATGAACGATGATCCTCGGTCTGAGATCAGAACTTCGGGGGCGCCGTGCCGGAGGACGATGGACTCGATAAAAAACTTGGCGACTTCCACAGCAGTCCCTGCAGGAAGTGCTTTCGTTTCGGCGTAACGCGTGAGATAGTCTGTGGCGACGATAATCCATCTGTTTCCCGCGTTGATGGTGGGAAAGGACCAAGCAGATCCATTCCGATCTGCTGGAACGGTGCGCTCGGGGGAGCAATCGGCTGCAGGAGACCTGCCGGCTTCGTCGGCGGTTTCTTGCGTCGCTGGCACTCGTGGCACGACCGTGTATAGAAGTGAACGGTCTTCGGCAGCTTGGGCCAGTAATACCTTTCACGAATTCGGGCCAGCGTACGGCTGTAACCAAGGTGTCCGGACGTCGGGTCGTCGTGGCAGGCTTGGAAGATCTCCGGTCTAAGGTCGGTAGGGATTACCAGCAGCCACGGCGTGCTGTTGTCTCCGAAGTTCTCCTTGTAAAGTACACCTTGTCGGAGGACGAAAGTCGGCAGGGCTCTCGAGAAGACACGGGGTACAGTACCCCCTCGTCCTTCGAGGTGCTCGATTAGCGCGCGCAACTCAGGATCGTCTCTTTGACGTCGCGCCATGTCGTCGGTGTTCACTGCGCCTAGGAAACACTCGTCGTCATCGTCGTCGCTGCTACCGGGAGATGTCTCGACAGGGGCTCTGGACAGGCAATCGGCGTCGCTGTGCTTGCGGCCTGACTTGTAGACTACAGTCATGTTGAACTCCTGCAGTCGGAGACTCCATCGAGCGAGACGTCCTGACGGGTCCTTTAAGTTCGCAAGCCAGCAGAGCGAGTGGTGGTCCGTGACAACGCGGAAAGGGCTCCCGTACAAGTACGGGCGAAACTTCGTGATTGCCCAGACGACCGCAAGACATTCCTTTTCAGTCGTGGAGTAATTTCTCTCCGCTTTGGACAGTGTTCGACTTGCGTAGGCGATGACTCGCTCGGTGCCTTCTTGCACTTGAACCAGTACCGCGCCAAGTCCTTCGTTACTTGCGTCCGTATGAATCTCGGTTTCCGCGTTTTGATCGAAGTGTCCAAGAACAGGAGGAGTCTGGAGTCGTTGCTTCAGCTCGTCGAATGCGTGCTGCTGCTTCTCGGCCCATTCAAACTTCTCGGCGTCCTTCGTGAGTTTAGTGAGCGGTGCGGAAATCCTTGCGAAATCCCGAACGAAGCGTCGATAGTAGGCACAAAGACCAAGGAATCTTCGCACTGCCTTCTTGTCTGTGGGCGCCGGAAATGCCGCGACGGCGTGAGTCTTCTCGGGGTCTGGACGAACGCCTTCGTTACTAACCACGTGACCTAGGAATTTCAGTTCATCATAGGCGAACCGGCACTTTGACGGCTTGAGGGTGAGTCCGGCGGTCTTTATGGCTTGGAGAACAGCTCGGAGACGTCGCAAGTGCTCGTCGAAGTCACTTGAAAACACTACGACGTCGTCGAGGTAGACGAGACAGCTCTGCCACTTCAGTCCTGCCAGTACGGTGTCCATGACACGCTGGAAAGTGGCTGGCGCCGTGCATAGGCCGAAGGGCATCACCTTGAACTCGTACAGTCCATCCGGCGTGACGAAAGCTGTCTTCTCTCGGTCCCGCTCATCGACTTCGATCTGCCAGTAGCCGCTCTTCAGGTCCATCGATGAAAAGTATCGAGAGTGGCGCAGCCGGTCTAACGTGTCGTCAATGCGGGGGAGTGGATAGACGTCTTTCTTCGTCACCGCGTTCAGCTGCCGGTAGTCCACGCAGAACCTAAGCGTTCCGTCCTTCTTCTTGACAAGCACGACTGGAGAGGCCCACGGACTGCTTGAAGGCTGGATGATGTCGTCGTTCAGCATTTCTTGCACTTGCTCTTGAATGACCTCCCTTTCTTTTACGGAGACTCTGTACGGCGATCGGTGCACAGGGAGCGCGTCGTCCTCGGTAACGATGCGATGCTTCGCAACGGCGGTTTGGCGCACCTTCGACGACTTCGCGAAGCAGTCGCTGTATTCGGCGAGGAGGTCAGTCAGCTGTCGTCGTTTCGGGCCTGGAAGCTTCGGGTCGATGTCGAGCTGCGCTGGCGGTGCAATCTCTAGCTGAGGTGGCGATGATTCGTCAGCGATCGCGGCGATTTCGGCGGAGTTTTGAAGTTCCTCGACGTGGCCCACAGCGGCACCTCTCGTGAGGTGTTGTGTTTCTTGTCGGAAGTTCGTCACGAGCACCACGGTGCGTCCATCCTGAAGTTCGGCCACTCCTCTTGCAACGCCGATTCCTCTCCCCAGGAGCAATTGAAGGTTGCCTTCCAGGACAACTTCGCCGCAGGTAGCTGTATTGGTCACGACGGGTACGAAAACACTTGATCGCGGCGGCAGGTTCACATGGTCGGCGGCGACTCGGACGGCGGCTGACGCTGTTTGGGGTTTCTCTGAAGGCGGAACAGGCTTCCGCAGCGTCAATCTGTTCTCACCCAGGTCGATGACGGCGCCGTATTCACACAGAAAGTCCATGCCGAGAATGACATCTCTAGAACAGTCTTGTAGAACGACGAATTTCACAGGGCACGTTTCGCCGTGAATTTCGACGCGAGCAGTGCAACTTCCGACAGGCGTGATGAGGTGTCCTCCGGCGGTTCGAATTTGTGGTCCTCCCCAGGGCGTCGTAACTTTTCGCAGGCGGCGAGAGAGCCTCCCACTCACGACTGAGTAGTCTGCTCCGGTGTCCACGAGTGCCGATGCGTCGTGGCCGTCGATAATAACGTTTAGGCTGTTGGACACCGATGCAAGAGCGTCGTTGTGATGCGTAGCGTCGGGAGAGTGGGAGCGCTCCGTCGTTCTTGGAGGCTCTTTACGTCGGTCGTCTTCGGCAACTCCACCTCCAGGGGTTGCCGCGCCTAGTTTCCCCGGCGAGGAGCGATGGGCGACAGGCTTTCACGTCGGGGTCGGTGCATCGGCGAAGCTGGACGTCGCGGCGACGGCGACCGGAACTCTCGGCGGGACGCAGGCTCGGGGGACTGGGGTCGTCGCAGGTACTCGTCGATCTCGCTGAGGACGTTCACCATGACGGGGGCGCGGGTCGTTCGGGTGGAACCCGCGCAGCCCGAGTCGTCGGTATGGGCATCGGCGGTACACATGGTCAGCTTCCCCGCAGTGGTAGCACAGCGGGCGTCGATCGGCCGTCCTCCACACATCGGTTTTCCTCGGCGATAGTTGTTCCGGACGGACATGCTGGACTTCTCCTTCCGGGCGACGAGGATACAACGGCATCGGTGTATCTCGCCGGGGTGGCACCGTGGCTTGGCGATTAGCTTGCGGAGGTCGTCGGGCCATCGCGGCGTAGCTCAACGTCGGTTCCGCCGATGCCACCGTGGTGACGGGAACCTCTGGTTGGAGCGCCCGATGCACTTCTTCTCGGACGGCCTCGGTGATGGAAAGGGCTGGCGGACGACTGGCAGTTGGCAGCAACCTTCGCAGTTCCTCCCGGACGACCTCCCGGATAATTTCCCGGATGTCCGGCGTACCCGTAGTGTTTTCGACGTTAAGCAGCGTGGGAGCCGCGACGCCTTGATGTCGCTGGTAGTGGAAGCGCGCGCTTGCAGCGCGCGCTCGATGTTGGTTGCCTCGGTGACGAAGGCGTCGACGGTTGCCGGCGGGTTGCGGACGAGGCCTCCGAAGATGTCGCCTCTCACCCCGCGCATGAGGACCTGCAGCTTCTTGTCATCTGTGGCTCGTGGGTCGGCACGGGCGCTCAGGCGGAGGACATCTTCTACGAAGCTTGTGACGCTTTCGTCGGGGCCCTGCGTTCGAATTTGGAGGAGATCTTCTGCCTTCTCCCGTCGGTGTAGGGTAGCGAACGTCCGCTGCAACTCTGCCACACAGATGTCCCACGACGTAAGCGAAGCCTCGTGATTCTCAAACCAGTGCCTCGCAGTACCCTCCAGCGAAAAGTAGAGGTTCTGGAGGCACTGCTCCGTCAGTCCATCCGTTGTGGCGCGCCACACGCTCGTAGTGCTTGATCCAGTCTTCGACATCTTCGTGGATCTCGCCGTGGAAGGGAGTCGGCGTACGAGGAGCGGCGGGCAGGTAGACGACGGCAGGAGCGGCGGGGGTCGGCGACTGGTTTGCCATCGTCGGCCTCGTTGGCTGCTTGGTCCTGGGCGGCAGAAGTCCGAATTCCGGGTGTAGGCCTTGGGTGCGACGACTGAACCGGATCTCGGTAGTGCCTTCGTTGGTTCTTCCAGGGCTTGGCGTCGGACTTGCACTGCGGGCCCTCGGAGGGGTACGCGGCAGGGGCATGCGGTACCCAGCACCTCCACCAAAATGTCACGGGCAGTGACCAAGAAGATCAATAAATAAACTGGAAGAAACTAAACGTTTAATGTGGCGAACTTGTGCCCAAAAATAAAAAGGGAACAGAAGATAACAACAGAGCGTCGCGTGCGTCGAGTCGGCGAAACAGCTGGATCGAACGCTGGGGCGAGACTGACTGCGGCTCGCCACGCGGAGCCCCTTTTGTACACGCGTGGGCTTCTCGAACAATCGGCGTAGAAGGTTCGCGCGTAGAACATTCTAACCTCGAACATACAACAGTGTTCTCGAATTTACCAGAACATTACATTAGATGTCAACAAAAGGCGTCCCCGCGGCCAGGAATTGAACCCTGGCTTTCTCGCGTGGAAGGCAGGCGCTATAACCGTTACGCCACGCGCTCTTTTTTTTTTTCTTTATTGCTTGATTTTGACATTGACAAGTCAACAACATACACTCAAAATAAGAGGTTAAAAACCATCAGCTCACCTGGCTGACGCAAAAATGTTAAAATTCTTTGAGGTTAGCAAGCTCCTCAAGAAGTGGCAACCATTCAGGCCAAGGTTGCTGGGCCTTATACAATGCCTTCATAAAGCACACTTGCTCTGCAAAATACTTGTGTACAGGACGCACATCGACGTCCGCATGGCGCACGGCCATGCGACACCGCCACAGACTGTGAAGGCCCAGCAGCATGACCATATCTAGAGGCACACTGTCATCCCCTTTAACAGGTAAAAATCGAATTCCGTGTGGCGTAAGAGGTAGGTCCTTTTTGAGCGTTCTTTGCAGGACGTCCCAGAAAAACACTGCGTCCCAGCAGTATAGAAAGACATGTTCAATTGTTTCTTGCTTTTTGCATAATATGCAGTTATCGGTCCACGCAATAGGCACTCCCTTCTCGGCTAGCCATGCTTTGACCGGTAAGGTTTGGCTGTGCAACTTGAAAAAAAACGTTTTAGTTGAGGCGGGGATGATCATTCTTTTGACACGTTTTAACACGTCCTGCCCTGGGCCTTCACTAAAAAGCATACGATACAAAGGAGTGGGAAAAATTAAATCAATAATGTCTTTTGTCAACCGTTTCCGCGAGACACCGCACAAGTATTCCAAAGAAAACCGCGTTGTTAAAAACTGATAAGCATCAACGACTTCTTTTAGATAACCGCGTACAGAACCACTGACGTCTACGCCAGATGACACAATGAACTCAGGAAGAGCGCTGCGCAGCCTCGCTTGAATGACCGTGCATAAAAAAGGATCTTTCTGGTCTCGAAGAAACAAAAATCTATTAACCAGCTGTCTTACAAACAAATGGGAAAGTCCCAGCCCGCCAACACTGACCCTTCGGAAAAGATTCGTTCGGCTCGTCCTCTCCCATACCGAGCTCCAAATAAAAACGGCAAATACACGATGAATGCGGTGAATGTTAATACGTGAGCAATGCAACACCTGCAACACGTACCAAATCTTCGCGGCAAGGAATGTGTTACACACAGATGCACGCGCAAAAATTGATAAACCATTGCCTCCCCACTTGTTTGCCTTGGCGCGCAAAGCCTCAGTCTCATCGCGCCAGTATTCGTTAGTGTTGCGATAGTGATTCAATGGTACCCCAAGATACCGAGACGGTGAATCCGCCCACGCAATGCGTTCATACACAGTCGGCGTCGAAGGCCAATCGCCGTGCCAAAGGCCCACACACTTTTCAAAATTAACGGAACTGCACGTATGGTCGCAAAACATTTCCGTCAACTCTACGGCTTTCTTTACACTGTCTTTGTCGATACAAAAAATTGCCACGTCATCCGCATATGACAAAATGCGGACTTCAACAGTCTGTAACTTGAAACCTCGAATGTAACTACTATGAATAACGCTCAAACAAAAAGGTTCGAGAAAAATACAAAAAAGCAACGGCGAAATCGGACAGCCTTGTCTCACGGAAGAAAAGAGACGAACGCGCTCAGTCACACATTTGTTCACCACAAGACGGGTGGCGCAATTTTTGTATGCCATACGTATACCATCACATAAAACTGCCCCCACATTTACATGATCTAAAATATCAAAAAGGACTTGATGGGACACCCGGTCGAAAGCCTTTTCCAGGTCGACTTGTAACATTGCCACTCTTCTTTCCATAGTGTCGCAACATTCCAAAATACTTCGTGCAACGTGCACGTTCCTTACAATACTCCTGCCCTTTATACCACACGTCTGGTGCGGGCCGACGATAATGCTAATGACACTCTGTAGTCGTTCTGCTAATACTTTCATGAAAATCTTGTAGTCCACATTGGTTAATGTAATAGGGCGGTAAGAACCAACGGAACGGAGTTTCAAGCGGTCTTCACTTTTGGGAATGAAAATAGTGTGTGTGCACAAAAACGACGGGGGCAAAACATTAAGGGTATACGCTTCGGTAAACACACAGTGCAAAAACGGGGCAAGCTGATCTTTGAAAGCTTTATAAAATTCTGCTCCTAAACCATCAGGGCCGGGTGACTTTCCCGGTTTCAAGTTGTCGATGGCTTTTTCGACTTCCCACAACATTATAGGTTGTTCTAACTTTTCTTTTAGTTCGTCTGCCAGCTTCGGCATTAACGGCAAATAAAAATTCCGAAACCCGTCCTTTTTAGGCTCACGATAACTGAACAGTTCTTTATAGTACTCAACGAACGCGCGTTGTATGCTCGCGTTATCGCTCGTCAGAACCCCTTGATACGAAATTTCCGTGATTTCATTTTGACTCGCATACTTTCTTTCCGCGCCTATCGCCCTTTTCGTGGGTAGCTCCCCAAGTGATAACCGGTTCCATCGCGCTCGCAGCATAGCCCCCTTGTATTGTTCAGTATCAAGAATTTCGAGGCGCTTCTTGATACTGATAATTTCATCCGAAAAAGAACCTGGCGATAGGCATTCTTCCAGCATCAACCTTTGAAGCAGGCTGTTTAACTCGCGTGATTCTTTCTTTTCGTTATGCTTCAATAGGCCGGAGCGCTCGATGGAAGTCAATTTTATTTCCTGTTTAAACAATTCCCATTTCACTCCGAATCCTTGCCCTTTTGCGTTTGCTGAATCTTCAAGATTTTTTCGGACCGCTTGTAAAAAAAGCTCGTCTTCAAGAAGTTTGGAATTAAATTTCCACAAATCCCACGAGAACTTTTTAGGCGTATCTTTGGAGGAACAAATTAAAAAGGAAACAAGGCAATGATCACTGAACGACACGTGATCAACGGCGTATTGCTTGCACGCTCTTACAAGGTCGAGGGAGACATACGCTCTATCCAAGCGTGCATGACTTGCACCTTGGAAATGCGTGTACTTTAAACCCCTACCGCGGGACGCGCAGTGGGCAACGTCTTCTAAATCGCACCGCTGAAGCATGTCGCACAAAAACACCGTGCTCGCGTCCCGAAACCTCACGCTATTTGACCTGTCCTGCGGCGCGCACACGCAATTAAAATCGCCCAATAATATCACTAATCGATCAGTTTGAACATACTTTTCAATAAACTCGAAAAAAAATAAACGTTCCTCCGTCTTAATAGGGGCATAGATGCACACCACACGAAATTTGTACTTGGAAATAATAAAATCGCACAAGACAAAGCGCCCCGAATCACAACTGACGACTTGTTCGACGCTCCCGATAGATTTCTTTAGAAATAAAAGACAACCCCCCGACGTCCCCCTAGCGTGGCTGACGCACACGTCATACCTCGCTTCAAAAAGCCGTACCATGTTTTCCGTCTGGGCCTCGCCTTCCATTTTCGTCTCCTGAACCGCGACTATGTCCAGGTCATTCTCGATGAACAAGCGGTTTACCTGGTATTGGCGACGCCTGGCACATAAGCCGCGCACGTTTAACGTGCCCACCCGTAAAGATCGTTCAAGGTTCATGAACGGTTGAAAGGGAGGCTAGACGGAAAACAAGGTAGGCTCGCACAAAAAAAAAAGTCGCTCGCGCGAGAAAAAGCCACTGGAAAAAAAAATGCGGTTGACGCTTGCACTGCCGGTTATGCCCGAAAAGACTCACAGGGAGTCCTTCCTGCTACGATCGTCCGGCGGGACACGCGGCTTCGCCACGACCCGAAACTTCTTGACTCCTGGCACAGGCGACCCGCTGGCGGCCGTTCCGACGGTTGCAGCTGATGCTGGCGCAGGGTCCCTTGGTCGCTTGAGAGTGGAGTCCATATCTGCGTCCTGGCACTCTTCCACTCCTGCCTCGCTGTTTAGCCCGCCGGAATGGCCGGGCTTCGTTGCCGATGGACCGCATCCGGAAAGTGCTGGCTCATAGGGCAGGCGCTCCTTAGTGTGGTCGCGGGGCGTGACTTGCACTTCGGATCTCTCCTCGGGGTTGCGCACGACGGACGCTGCGTCAGGGTCGCCGTCGTCGTTGGGCGTGGGCGTACCACAAGGCTCCGTCGATGACAGGGTGACGGGCGAGGACCCTCCGACGGCTTCCTCTGCCTCTGCGTCATCCATGACGTAGTCGGTGTTGTCCTCCGACTTGCGGTCACGGGCGATAGACGCGTAGGTTTTGACGCAGTCTTCTGCTGCGTGGCCGTACCGGTGGCATTCCGTACAGCGAGGGACGCGGCAATCTCGCCGGATGTGGCCCGTACGCCTGCACCTGAGGCAGAGTGGGGCCCGTCCTGGCACAACGACGAGGACCTTGCAGCCTTCCAGGCGAATTTCGTGGGGGAGGTTGTCGACGGTACAACCGTCCTTGAGAGTCAGGCGTACCGTCCGGGTGTTTGACTCGACCGCCTCGAAACCCTTTTCTCTGAAGAGGTCCCGCGTTATGTCAGTCACTTTGCCGTACCGCTCCATCTCTCTTTTTACTTGACAGTTCGGCACGTCATAGGGCACCCAGTGCAGCTTGAGCTTAACTTCCACGTTGGCGGGATCCATTATGAGGCACCGCCCCCCTTTCACGGTTAGTTCTTTAGCGTCCACTAACCTCTGCTTTGCTGCAAGCGAAGCCATCCGTAGCATCCAGACATGGTTCATCTGGTGCGGTCCCGCCGACACCAGATCTTTCAGCACTTGCAGCCGCAGCAATTCGTCGCGGAAGTCTTGAATCCGGTATGGCCGGCCCTTCACGTCACAGTGCAGAAACACACAGTTCATGGCGATGTATCCGCTCGGCAGGGGAGGCAAAATAACTTTGTACTCGTCAGGGTTTCCAGAGGCAGAAGTAGCAGAAATACCACGGCCAGACGCGGCCGCTGTCACCGCTCCTACGGAGCTCATGATACCCACGTCCGTCCGCTTCGGCTGCCGGAAGTGGAATCCTACGCCACGCGCTCGCTGCCTACTTTGCAAGTTTCGCGCGCGGCAATATTTGGGATCTACCCTGCCTATGTTTTAAGTGTCTACCTATTTGTCTTAAGTTCCAAAGTATACTTTAGGAACCTAAGACATATAACACGAATGCTTACAAGAAACCCATCTTAACGGTGCTCACCAGCAGGTTTTACGTAGATATCAGGTTTTTAGGAAAGATCGTCATTCCTCACAGTCATCTGGTGGAGTTGCCGAGGTAATGCAGATTGGGGTACAGTGCTAGAGGTACCACTACACACACCTCTCGAGGCGGTGGCCGTGCGCCTTCTTTTGACTGCCTCATCATTTTTGTTTCGCTATACTTTTCGCCAAATGTGCCACTTTATCTCTATGACCTTGAGGAACTCGTACAACAGCTCCCTGAACCTTTTTAATACTGGGAGACTTTAAGGCCCACCACCCGTTAGGGAGTAGCACTCGTCAGACTCACGCGTAGAACTTATAGAACGATTTCTGTTATCATCTGGGCTTTGCCTCCTGAATGACGGATACAACAGATAACTCCTTTACAACCATCGTTCTTTCTATTGCATCTCCTACTTCAGTTTTTTGTGGAGTGTTCTACAATCATTGCTTGGTAGTGAACATTCTCCTGTATTTTCAGAGGGTTTAAGCCTCTACCTCCTATTTCAACGCGGCTCCCTAGGTGGAAATTAAAGAAGCTGACTCTTCCATTTGTTTTCTTGCACGTCTTGATTGATTCCAGTGTGTTTTCATAAATGAACCTCGATGAAGCAACTGCTTATTTTACTGAAGCAATAATACGTGCGGCTTCATGCTTCGTTCTCTAAACGTGGTCGGCTTCCAAACAAATACAAAGCTTGGTAGATTGACGACTGCGCCTCAACACGGAGGGCTCAGAACAAGGCCTGCGGTAATTTCTCCGGTAACCTACTCCCTTTAACCTACTTCAATTTAAAAAAAAAACACGCTAAAGCTAGCGGAAAAAGGAAAACAAGCTAAAAGAAACACACGTCAGAAGTATGCCTCCACTTTAAATTGCTATGTTCCTGCCAAGGAAGTGCGAGACCGCCTTCGGAAAATTAAAGGCAATTACCACTCTTTTAGGGTCCCCCTTCTCTCCTCATCTTTGTCATCCTTTAAAGCTAAGGCTAAGATGGCTTGGGAGCCTTTCAAGAAGTCTCTAAGTTCCTCGAATTATAATGCAGGAGTTCAAAAACTGAAAACTACTGCAAAAAGACAACCAATTGCCCTGCCTGAGCGGAAATAGCGAAGCATACTTTGGCCACGCACCACTAAGATATCTATAGAAAAATAGAGAAGGTCGAAGCGCGAGGGGATTAGAATAAAAGCCCAGTTGGATTTCGGATATCAACCTGATCGGACGTCTCTATAGATTTGGTGACCCGGACGTGATCAACAGAACTACTCTATCATGACCGATGAAGGACAACCGGGCACTAGCGGCACGACCGGCCGCCAACCTGGCAACACCGGTCCACCCATCCTTCAACCACACGACGGTCATGACGCAATTCTGCGTGAGCTCTTCTTACAAAAGCTACCAGAAGGCATAAGAATGATCATAGCCGCTGCAGACGACATGTCACTGGATCGTCTCGCGATACTAGCGAGCCGAACCGCTGACTACTCTGCTCCGGCTGTTCGTGCAGTCACAACCCTGCTTCACAATCGTGAAAAACGGCCGCCGCCAAAATTGAATAAAAAATCGAGCAGTTGGCTGCTGCCATTGCCGCATTGCCGCCTTCGGACTTGCCCAGGACCGACCAGATCGATCAAGGCCGCGCAGTTCTTCGCGTGGCCGATCGCCCTCTCGCCGCACTACCAACTCCGGTGGCCTGTCCATCTGCTGGTACCATCGCACCTTTGGTGACCAAGCGAGACGCTGCACCCCCTGTTCGCGGACGGGAAATGCCGAGGCCCGACACTAACGGTGGCGAGTGATCCCGGCCAGCCCAGCAGCCGCCTGTTCTATATGTTCGCGACACTCTCTCAGGCATCCTATTCCTCGTGGATACTGGCGCGGAGGTTAGCGTGTTACCTGCTTCCCCTGCTGACCGCAAGCTGCAACCGACTCGACCTTCTCTTCGGGCAGTCAACAGCTCCGCAATAGCCACATACGGTCCACGTTCCCTGACTATTAACATTGCGCTCAGGCGGACGTTCAGATGAGTATTCGTCATCGCGGACCTACAACAGGTTATTATAGGCGCTGATTTCCTGGATCAATTCGGAATTACAGTCAACACTAGCAGCCGCACGCTGACTGATGTTACCACAACGTTGTCTGTTCAGGGCATCATATCTAACCTGACAGTTTCCCCAACAGCGTACCACAATTTCCTGGTCGACCCATCAAGCAGGTTTCGTGGCGTTTATAGCATCGCTTCTTCAGGCTCGCCACTTTGTGACTCCATCGTTCATAGCCCACGACTTGGATTCCCGCCAAACACCATGCGCCAAACACCCTCGCAGTACCTTCGCCAGAACTGTCCTCTCTTTTTCAGAATGCAAGCCTACTAGCCTTGATTCCTGAAGGGGAATCCTGTGGCTACGCGCCACTAAGGGATCTCTAGAAAAAGGAAAGAAGGTCGAAGGGCGAGGGGATTAGAATAAAAGCCCAGTTGGATTTCGGACATCAACCTGATCCGACGTCTCTATACATACAATAGGCCCTTTACATTGCATGAGCTCAAAGTTTCCCTCAATGTCGAAAAGATGTTGGCACTTGAATTCGAAAAACTTCATCACGAAATGTTAAAAAAAAAAAAACTTGACACAGGAATCTCTTTATAGCTTGTTGGGGTTTTTCAACTTCTTGTGGAAGGCTTCATCGTTCCCCCAGTGTTGCAGGCGCGCTCACATCAACCCTCTCTTCAAACATGGTAAAGACCTTTCTTCTCCAACCAGCTACCGCCCGATTTCACTGACGAGGTGCCTGGGGAAAACCTATGAACAACTCATCAATCGACGTGTAGTTTACTTTCTACAAGCTTCAAAAGTTTTTGACAATATTGAGTGTGGCTCCCGAGCTGCTCGTTCCGCCTTGCATCACATGGTTCGTCTGGAAACGTTCATTAGAGAGGCTTTCGTATATCGCCAACATTGTGTTTCTGTGTTGTTTTTTTACTTAGAGAAGGCCTACGACACAACATGGCGGTACGGGATCTTTCGGAACCTTTACACCTAGATTCGTGGCCGCATGTGGCGTTGCCTTCGATATTCCTCAACTGAGCGCACTTTTCAAGATCGTCTAGATGGCACCCAGTCTGATATTGTTTTTTTTTTCAATAAAATGGTGTCCCCCAGGAAGGAGTAATAAGCGCTGCCCTCCTTGCAGTCAAAATCAACAGCCCAGCTACGATAATACGTCCATAAATATTCTACTCGCTATTTGTACATGTGAACGGCAATTGCAACTCGCCACAAACGAAATGAGTAATTGGGCAGACAATATAATGGTTTTAAGTTTTCTCCAGAAAACAACTGTCTGCGTCCCTTTCTCCCCACGACGAAGACTGGTGTTGGACCCCAACCTACATATCTATACTATTGATTTATCTGTAAAGTAAGAGTACAAGTTCCTGGGCATCTTATTTGACAGAAAGCTCACTTTTGTTCCCATATTTCAAATAGCAAAAACAGAAGTGCTTGCTTTCATCCAATATTCTTAAACCACTTTCACGTACGTCTTGGGTTCAGAAAGGCAATGCCCTTTGCTCTTGTACAACTCGCTGGTCCGGTCCCGTCTGTACTATGGTTCAATTGTGTATGGTTCCGCTCGATTCTCTGCTTTGGAAATGTTGGATCCGGTTCAGCACCTTAGTCTGCGTCTCGCGACGGGCGCATTTCGCGTTTCGCTTGTATGCTGACACGCACCAGATGTCTCTTGAAAATCGCAGCCAGTACCTTAGTTTCACCTATACATACAATATCCACACTGATCCCAAACAGCCTGCTTACAGTGCTTTTGTGCAAGTGCAGGTTTTCGAGACTTTTTGGAAACAAGCACCAATATTGTGCAGCCTTCAAGCCTTTGATTTTTAAAGTGCTAGCTCATCTTTTCACATTCCACTTTGCGACGTTCCTTTCCTGAAGCATGATACCAGGACTGTACCGTGGGATGAATTGTACTAGTTTTTTGTGACTGGTCACTTGAAAAGTACAGTAGATTGGCTGCTTCTCTGCAGGATGGATGGGGCTGAACCCTTCGAATCTGGCGGCGACTTGCGCCACCTAGCGAGTGTTTTTTTTAACATTGATTTAACATAGAGTTATATATCTATATATTTATTCCTAAAATCTATATACAATCCGTACGACGGAGCCGCCTCCATGCAACTGGGTGCCCACACCTTCCGCCCTACGGGTCGCCCGGAAGGGAATAAGAAAATCTTAATTATTTTCTCGAGCTATGACACCAATCAGATAATCCCTTGGTTATCTCTACCTTCCCAGTGTCTATTTTTCTCTCACTGTCCCTAAATCCCAGCGTGTTTGTTAAATTAGTTACCTCTTCAGCAACTACAGGGTGAAGCCCTTACAGTAAAGTATCAAGTGTTCAACCGTCTCCTCCTCCTCTCCTCAAGCTCCACTTACCATATTTTTTTCCTTATACCTAGATCTATATGTCTTAGTCCGGAACACTCCCGTCCTCGCCTCAAACAACAAGGAGCTCCCCCTAGAATTGTCGAAGATGGACTCCCTAATAATAATGTCCTTCTTAAACGATATGCACAATTCCAAGGCCGATCCAGTCTGCATGCCTGCTTCCCATATTTCCCTCAGTTTTTTTTTTCTCTTAACATAACCTTTATTTTCTCATGTGCTTCCCTGCTATTGCCAATATATTTAAATCTAAGTTTTCTCAGTCCGACTTTTCTTCATCTTGTATCGATGCTTCTCATATGTGAATAGCTATACTCCGTCTCACTAAAACCGTGCGGTGCAGTCAAAGCTACAGGGGAGAGAGCTATGCGAACCTGCTCAGGAGGAAGGAAAGGAGGAACGTGAGAGAAGAGCTGAGATTCCCCCGTTCCTCCTTTTCTTCCTCTTGAACAGGTCAGGATACACACTCTCCCCCTGTAGCTTTGGATGTACTGCACAGTTTTATTGACACGCAGTATAGGAACTCCTCGTGCCCGTCGGTGATACACGCGAAACGCGCCTACTGCAAGCCGCCGCAGCAACCGCCCGTTGCTCTGTGTCAGCATAGCGTCCTCCTCGAGGAGGGATCGATCCGGCGCGAGCGGCGTTGCCATGCCGCCTGTCGTCTACCATTTACAAATACGGTCCCCCGCACCTCCTCGATCCCATTGGCCGTTGTTCGTGACATCACACGCACGTTGTGATTAGCAGCCAGGAGAGCCGCCGTGACGTCATTTCATCGGCCGCTCCGGCAGTAGTGCGCCTCGGTGCTCGCCGTCCAAACAGCCGCACACTTTCGGCCCGCTACGGGCCCCGGAGGGTATAGAGAATAGAGAGTTTTCGGTCCCTACTCCGCTAAGCTCTCCGCAAAGAAGGCGCCGGTTGTGCAGCATGCGCGCCGCTGGCCTTGACTGCAGAGTTCCGGATATCGTAGGGGACCGCGGAAAGCGTTGCGAGACGGGAAAAACGATCTACGAAAACTTTCTAATAACCGTGTTCCGGCTCCTCACCCGCATTCCAGTTTGGTTTCAACAGCCCTTTACTTAACAATTCTCTTTTTTTTTTTTTTACGGAGATAGCTGTCATATTTGCGAGGTTGGTTTCGCAGTGGATCCCGGAGGTTTGGTCGTAGAAAGCTCACAAAGAGGGACTAAGACCCCACGGGTTCAGTTCCAAGCCTCGTTTGAACTAAAGCACCTTTCACAACATGCGCTTAATAAGCATGAAAGGCTGTTCGTGGTCATAAATTTCATGTCAGTTCAATGACGGACTTTGAGTTTCGCTTTCGAACAGCCAAAGATGCTTCAAAAATCTGCAGCACGATTGGAATGACGCTAATAGCATATAGGACAACGAATGTTTCCGAATCATTACTAGCCAGGATGAAACTTTTATTATGTTACCTGAATAACTTTGGAGATGACTTGCACCGAGCCGAAGACGAGCACAATACCCCAGGGAACCCGACACCACAGTTGCTTCATAAAGAACATGCTGCGTTCGAAGGAGTAAATCGCTGTTGTGGACAGCAAGAATCCCGAGGCGAGCATACCCAGAGTTTCTGTCCTGAAAAAGAGTGCAGCAGACAAGGACACTTGGCGCGACGAAAGACGACGGCGACGGCGCGCTGCACGAGGCTCATGCAGGAAAAGATACCGGTGGACAAAGGGCTCTAGTCTGGACAATTAGAGAAAAATTCGGCGAGGAATTCGCGCCCGTAATTTGAGGGCGCCGCGCCTAACCTTAGCGCCGGCCCATCGCAGCGGTCAAATTCCTCGCCAACTTTTTCTGCCACTTGTCCAGGTTATAATCCCAGCTCACTTTTAATGCGGTTCTTTGTATATATTTTCCTGAAAATCAATTTGCGAAGACATTCATTCATTAGGAACACATCAGATCCCATCGGAAGTCTTGGATATTATTTTAATGCGTCAGCATTAGTGCGCTGATACATGCCCTGACATTGGACTGGTTTTGAGCTCACGTATATGAAGCTTGCAACGTCGCCACGAGATGGCGCCACAGCCCCACTGGCTGTGGCGCCATCTATGTTTAGCGCACTCCTACGCTTACCTCGCGCTCGAAGTCTTTATAAAAATCACTGAATTAGTAATTTTCAATGACGCTCAACAAGTTCCTAATTGGAAACATATGTCTGTTTTCACTAATTAAAAAGTTAAACAGTCAGTATTAATTAATTAGCGAACTAATCAGTGAGTATCGCGCGTTTTCTGACGTCCGCCACCACGAGTAATGCGGTCCCGAGAAAATGATATTTTTACCTCGAATACACTCATTTTAGGAGTTTTTCTCATTCTTCCCTGAAACACCCAGTATATGAGAAACAATAACGGACCCACTACAGAGCCTTGTGGTACACCAGAATCAACGGAAACAAGCGGAGATGTCTTAACGTTAGCGGTTATGAACGGATATCGGCTAGTGAGGAAACAAGTTATCCAGGACAAAACATTTGCATTAATAACCTAATGTCTTAGTAGTAGTAGTAGCTTGTGAGAAACTTTTGTCGAATGTTTTCGAAAAGTCCAGGAATATGTAGTCTACCTATCGAGAGCTAAGTGTAAATCATGAGCAAATGATAAAAGTTGAGTTTCGCAAGAGAAGGATATTTGAAAGCCATGCTGAGCAGTAGGAGGGGTTAGACTCTAAAAAAACTAGTTCAAAATAAATGACATGCTCTAGTACCTTACATGGAATGCCAGTGAGTGAGATTGGTGGATAGTTATACGGGGAATGTTTATCACCTCCTTTAAGCAATGGCACCGTACCTTCTATAATTTCCAGTCACCAGGCAACACGCCAATCTCAAGCGACTGAGAAAAGATTTGCGATAGTATCAAGGAACAATATGTTTTTGTGCTTTTAGAAACTTCTATTTAATGTCGTCAGGGCTGGCAGATGAAGGAAGTTTTAGGTTACCGATTGTTTTAACAACAACCAATAGGATCGACATGAATTGGCTCCATGGGCAAAAATATGCACTCATCAAATGTACAGGTTGGCATACTAATGACATTTCAGAAGGACTCAATAAAGACATCATTCAATACACAAGCACAATCATCACAAGAAATGCCACCCCCATCTGAATATTTGGGTGAAATTACAGATTGTCCTTCTTCCTTAATGACTTTCCAAAACTGTTTAAAGTTAATAGCTAACATGGAGGGTAACGCAAGGTTAATATACTCGTGTTTAGCATCTCGAGTAGCAGTTTTGTAACTTGCATTGACTTTGTGATAACCAACCTGCCGATGACAAGTGCTAAGAAATTTAGCAACAGGAAACAGCCTTTTTTTTTGTTGGATATACATTTTATCGTTGTGTCAAACCATGGCGAGTTAATGTGAGACGTTACAAATTGAAGAGGAATGTACTTGTTCATAAGGAGGACCACTTGGCTTTTAAAAAGATTCCAGTTGTCCTCAACAGAACGCCCAAAACAGCGTATAAAATAACTATCTAGCGAACTTACTCAGGACATTGTCAATAGCGTCAAAAGTAGCTTTGCAATAGTCCTGAATAAGTTCTGTCACTTTGATTGAATTGTACTTCCGAGTAATTAAAGAGATGTGCAACGAGCAGCGATCACTGAGTCCTGGTAGGTAAGATATTAAGGATATCAGGTCAGGTGTTGAAGTTAGAACAAGGTCAAGGATATTTACTGACGTGGTAGTAATTCTTGTGAATTCCGTAACTACTCGCGATAGGTTGAAATCCGAACACATTTTCAAGAAATTAAAACACTCCGACGACAAATGCACTAGAAAATGGGTTCTCATGTGGCCAAAAATTGTATGGATAATGAAGATCTCAGAAGAAAAATATTGGGAAGTTCAGAAATCTCCGTACCACCGTATTCGTCGGTATCATGCAGTTCACTTACAAAGCTAGCCGTACAGTTTGACGCACTATAGCAAACAACAAATAACAACATTTTATGATAAACCTGAAAACAAACGCAGATAAACTCATTATTCAATACTATATTCACACAGTAAGAAACAATATGGTCAGCTACTGCGACCAATATTCCACCACGAGATCTAAGTTGCCTGTCGGAACGGTAGATATTAGGAGGATTTTCACAATCGACATATTTCGTTGTCTCGTATTGTAGCTGAAAGCCATGTTTCAGTGAGAACCTCAATATCAGCGAATGACGAGTCAATAACAGCACAAAATTCATCGCGGTTTCGTAATACGCTTTTTATATTAGTGAAAAGAATTGACATGTTTTCAGGTAATTTGCAATGTCCTCGGTTATTTCTCGTGGGCTATGACGAAGGGGATGCGCTCGCTGAGTCAGCGGAGCCGCCAATGCGAATTATCAACGTTACTTATCGCACGAGCCCAGAGTTCGCGCACGCTATCGCTTTCAGAGCTGTAAACACAAGTTTTGTCATCTAGGTGAAGTTTGTTGTGTCGTAGTTCAAAGTTAATATTTGGATTAGGTGTCTTGGCAAATTCAATTAATTTCTTTCGAGCGAGACGCGCAGCTGGTGAAATATCTTCGTTAATAGACACACCGCTAGCTCTCGTCTTTGCTATCGACATCTGAATGCCGTCTCTGGCTTTCAAATTAACTTCGACAATATTTGGACGGCACTTATCCTCCCGAAAACGTACCTATTCTGCGAGCTCATGCTATGCCGACGTCCGTGATCTGCATACTCATTGCCCGTAGAAGTACCGCTCTAAACTTCTCCTCTGACTGAATCATCGTTTCTGACGGAACGTCCTCAATTCAGTGAAATATTAGATTACCACGTCGTTATTGGTCTTTTATGTCAGCCATGCGCCCACGCAAGAGGGCATTCTCCTCTCGGAAGTGATCGGCAATGCACTCAGCCACGCATAGTTCCTTTTGCTATTCATTTAGTTTCAAAGTTTCACAGCTTTCAACAGCTCGTTTGAGCCTTCATGCAGCTTTAGACAGCCGTAAGCTTTTTAATGCTAAAGCATTACCTGTCCCGCGGAGCGAAGCCGGCGTTGCCAGTAACCGATTGTCTGTAACCGTCTGTAGCAAAAACGCCACCTAAATTCCCATTCCCAATAAAACACAAAGAAAAGCACAGCACCGCAAATGCCTCGTCACGGAAGCCGGCGGAGCGCTCAATGTCAAAACCGACGCATTTCAGAAATAAAACACAAAGAAAAATACAGCAACGCAATGCTTCGTCACTAAAGCCGTCGTGAAGCCGGCAGAGTTCGCCGCGCCTGCGAAGTGGGGGAGCGTGATGTCACCGCCGGGGCACCGTGTGCGAAAGCGAACACGTAGCGCTCTGCTTGTAGGAATGCGCTGCGTGTAGAAATGCTACACGTAAGCAGTCGTAAGTGTCACTGCCGAACTTTTTTCTATATGCTGGTGATTTTCTTTTTATTTCGCCTAACGGAATTTATAAGACTTGATTGTCCTTCAAAACGAACGGTGCGCGCGTTTACGTCCTGGAGAAGCCTAAAGATTTAAATAAACTGTTTGAACTGGGCCTCTGACATAGGTTCCGGATTCAATTCACCATCACCATTCAGAATTAATGTCAATGTACAAAATGCATCGATACAGTCTGTGACACAACAACACAAGGATGACAAGGCTCCTGGGCGAGGGAGCACTACCCAACGATAACCGCTTTTGAATTTACGGTAAGGATGCAGTATTACCATACCACAGTAGGAAGAGAATGGGATTAGATGGCTGCTACATCGCTGCCAAGCTGCCTCGCCCACTGACGAAATCCGCGCCAGAGGGGCGTCTCGTTTGATGGATGGTTTGATGCTAACTGCTGTACCCTTTATATCGGGCGGTAGCTTGCGGCACCTAGCCTAGAAGTTAAGAACCAAATGTATGATTTCTTTCATTCGCCACTTTGCTTACCCTCTGCAATTTAGTAACTATCACCAGGCGGTGTGGGTTATCACCAGGATGACACTCGGGGATAAGGCAAGAAACAACTGAAAACTTTCACCCCTGCCTCTTCCCCCAGCGATTAAGTCACCAATTTTCCTTTGGTCAAACCTAGTTGGCGTTACCCAGGCCCTGGGCCCACTGGGAGACAGGGTAGAGACTTTGGGCCGGAGTCACGCGGGAGGGGTCCCAATTTTCCTCGGTCCTGCCTGTCCCCAGTTGTGTTAGTTAGTTGTAAGTCATTCAATTCTACCTAGATAATTTCCACCAGCCTACCAATTATCTCCTTGCTCTTAAAATGCACCTACCATCCATTCTTCCATTTTCGTCTGCAAACTCCAGCGCTCCGGCTAAATTCGTCACCCCTCCGGGGGGGGGGGGGGGGGGCGGAGAAAGCCCTCTGCACCACAACACCACATGTTCTATTGTCATGTCTTCCCCTCGGCATACGGCACACCGCGTATTCATTTCCTCATACTTTGTCCTATATGTCTTAGTCCTCAGTACTCCTGTTCTAACCTCGAATAACAACGAGTTCCCTCGTGAATTATCATACCAATGTTCATTTCTTATTTCCTGTTTTCGTCCCCTATACAAAGTTAAAGCTGATTCTCCCTCCATTCTTTCCTCCCACATCTTTCCTTCGGCTTCTTTTATTCCTTTTCAGAAGTAGTCCATTTTGCCCCTGCACTTGATTGTTGGTATTTGAATTTCAGTTTTTGGGTTCGGTTTCTTCATTTAGTGTTAGAACGTTTCATGTACAGATGTTTATAAATATCTTTCTCGCCCGTCGCGTCTCCTCGATTCTGTCCAGTCTTCGTTCAAGTTTTAATTTAGTGATCGCCTTGCTAGCATCGAACGATGCCCAGCCCGTTTCCCTGAACTCCTTCATTTGGTGTCTTCCCATGTGCCTCGAGTGCCAGTCTGCCCACGCTCCTCTGCCGAGTCTCTAACTTCGGCAGTACCTAAGATTTTATGCACAATGCTTCGTTACCCAAAGCCACCAGTGCTACCATGACTCCTTTCCATATTCCCCTTAAAACATAATATCTATTGTAATTCTATAGTGCACTATGCCTCATCATTGCTGCATTCCTTTTTCCTTTCTTTAACATATTTTGTTTTTGTTCTTCTGAGTATTGTTTTCCCTCATTCAACCATACTCCTAGGTATCTATACTTCTCTACGCGTTCCATTGAAACATCTTGGATTTTCAGCGCTCTCCCTTCTCAGTGTTATAAACCATTATTCCTGTCTCGTCGCTACTGAATTTGAAGCCCAGCGAGTCTTCTTCCTCTCCAGAGGTCTTAATCGGCCTATCCCGGCTCTCTGCTAACACTACAATGTCGTCTGCGTACAACATGCTTGTTATAACTTGGTTTAATTTCCCCCTTTCTCCATACATGAAAAATCAATACCTAAATTGCACTCTTCTCATTTCTTTTTAATTCTACTCAGGTATATTATAAAATGTAGATTTGATAGGGGACAACCCTGCCCTACCAAAAATCTAGTATAACTCTTCGCTATCCAGGTTATGGAACTGGAAATCTATCTGGATTCTATCTGGATTGTATCTGGATTTTAGGGTTTTCAAAATAATTCCTTTGTCTGCAATCTGGATTTCGGGTTTCCATAAGCAAATTTCGGTTCCATAACCCGGATAATGAAAAGTTACAGTGAATTTTTCGGTAAGGGGCTGCCTAAGTCCTTCTTTTTATTTCTGCCGGTTCGGTTTTCCATGTTATAACAATCTATTATTTGTGTATACTTGCTGCAAAAACCCAATCAACTGTGCATCTAAATCATACTCTCTCAGCTGTAGCCATATATTTTTTCTGGCTCACATTAACGTACGCCTTATTAATGTCTAGCAACGCTATCCATACCGTTTTTTACTCATCCGTGCCTCCTGTATACATTGCGTGTTGTGTGAATATGTTATCATATAATCTTCTATCTCTTCAGAACCCTCTCTGTGGCTCACCTAAGATCTTTTCTGCCCATTCTTCCATTCTTCCTTTTACTACCTGCATCGCTAGTCTGTACAGGACATATTCGCTGTTACTGGGTGGTATGGTGTTATGCTATCCTTATGTCCCTTGCCTTCATACAGTAATCTCATTCTGCTTAGTCTCCAATCATTGGGTACCTCTCCCCTATTATTATTTGATAAGTTTCCCATCTTAACTTTAATACGGTTTTTGTTCCCAGTGTCTTGACTAGTCTCATTTTTATGCTATCTGGGCCTGTCGCCGTTCCAGCAGGTCCCATTCCCACGTGGTCGTCTCAGTTGTCTCGCTAGTGTTCTCGTCCTGTGCCGTGTTGCTCTTTGTGTTCTGTCGAATCTCGTTCGGTTCAAGGTCTGCGAATGTTGGCTCGATTGTTCGTCTAATAAATTCCTTGCCTCCTTGCCATCTACACTTATTCCCTCTTGTATGGTCAATGAACACGAGAACCCTTGTTTTCCTTCATTTTCCATTATTGCGCTCCCAGAACCTTTTTGCTGCATCCCTGTTATTTTTATTTACTTCCATCATCCACAGCACTCCACCTCTATCAACCTTGTCCTGGATTAGAGCAGATACCTCTCCTTTTCTTTCCTAAAACGGATTTCATTTCGACCTACCTCAGCGGGCATGAGAAAGTGATGTGGATGAGGGTGGGCCTTTTCCTGGCACATTTCTGTTCCTTGGAGACTTTTTGTCACCCTGTTGTGGCCGTCTTAACTTCACTTTCCCACCATCTTTTTGGTGTGTGTTTATTTCTTTTTCCACTTCGTTAGATCTTGAACTTCCCTAACTCTCTTTTTAAAGTGTTTACTAAATCTTCATCTGTCCATTCTCTTTCCAGTTGTCTGGATACTATAGTCTCAATTTGTTCTTATATTTGTAGTTGGGCATCGTTTATGCTCAAAATACTTTCGCGTTCAAGAATTTGTTTCCCTGGTTCTGCTGTGCCAAACTTTATTTTAAGTCGGTTATGATCACTTTCTAAGCTCTTTGTACCTTCCTCATCTATTTTCATGTGTCCTAATCTGTTACACAGTTTGCTGGACCTTAGGCAGCAATACAATTTTTAGTGCAAATTGAACCTCTCCCACGTTATTTTTCCGTCGCATTTTTCTTGGGCGTTAACAAGCACTAGATCAAGAGCATCGCAGAATTCTTCCAGCATATTTCCTGTAGAATATGTATATCTGTTGAAGTGTTCTGAGTGTGCATTCGTGTCTTCTAAGATAACTATCTCTCGATTAGAGCAAACTTCTCCAACAAATATTGAAATGCACGTCAAGTGCGGTAGATTTTTCTCTCTTTAATCAGTTCCTGTCTTCACATACACAAATCCTATGAGCGTGTCTAAACCTCTGATATTCCCTTTTAACCACATGTCTTCTCTGCAGCTTTGCCTAACCCTTTCCCAGCCCTGTTCTTTCACTAGCGTTCCCTATCCGCCTCCTTTCCGTCCTCTTTTTATCAATTGCATCCCACCCAAATATAACCTGCCAAGCAGGGTGGTTCCTCCATATCTCTAAGATGCGTCTCTGCCAATCCATACACTGCAAAATAAATAATTTAATTGTTCCGCAATCTCTTCCCACTTCATCCTATTTCTGCCCTCCCCCCCCCCCCCCCGCATGTTTATAAATACTATATTGGGCTGCTTCTTTTTCCGTCTGCGAGGCTTCCTCTCTTGTTTGCATTTGAGGCAGCTTCCGGAGGGTTCTGCTGGCTCCTAAAAACCCTTTGCTATACCGCCCATCCTTCGCCCCACCCGCATCCCCATCAGTTCCCCATGGCAGATGCTGTCTCGGCTGAGAGGAGGGGGTGGGGGTCGGACTGTCCTGGTACACCTCCTCGTGAATAATTCCACGCTGATAATGACGATTCAGTGGCGCAAGAAACAAGAGGACCTCCAGCCAGAATGTTTTGGTTATCCAGAGGTCAACAGTTAAGTCGACTGGTATTTCTGATGCCCGCAAACGGGTAATGAAGGCGAGTCACGTCTCTTGGCAGTTTTGAAAGTTTGTCGTAAACCACTTGTAGGACCTCCCAAGAAAAAACCAAAAAAACCTGTAGTAGGAAGAGCATGGGATTAAATGGGTGCCACATCGCTGCAGAGGTGCCTCGCCCACTGACGAAATCAGCGCCAAACAGGGGAGCGTCTCGTTAAGAATTTCACGCTGACGATGACGATTCGGTGGCGCTGGGAACAAGAGGACCTCCAGCCGGAATGTTTTTGTAATCCAAGGTCCTACAATTAAGTATACTGGTATTCTTGATGTCAGCAAACGAGTCTTGAAAAGTCGCGTCTCTTGGCAGACTTGAAAGGTCGTCGTAAACCACCCGTAGGGTACGCCAAGCAAAAATCTGTGGTACGAAGAGCATGGGATTAGATTACTGCCATGTCGCTGCAGAGCTCCCTTGCCCACTCAACAGACAGCGGATGCTTGCAGAAAGCGCAGCCCCCTACTGTGTCATGGCATCAGCATAAACAAACATGGCGGCGCCCATGGAACAGAACAGACACTGGTCTTTACAGTCGCTTTACAGCACACGCCCAATAAACACCGATTTCTCTCCGGCCTTGAAATTAGACACCGAAAAACCAGGGATTCAAAAGGGGGGGGGGGAAATACACACCAATAAATAACTGTCGAATTTGAATAAAAATAAATACCGAAAACATGAAACAGATCAAGTTTTATATAACCAGTGCGCGAAACGCTAACTGCATCTCTCCGTGAATCAGCGTGGCGGCAGCGGTGCTTTCGGCTCAATATTTGTATGTGCATTTATGCAAATTAGGAATCGATATGCAAGCCGCACGTCTGACACTTACTGCAGCCTCATAGAAACGAGCGCAACGCGAACGTTTACCCGTCAGAGCATTGTTATATCCCACTTCAAACCCATACTTGACGGACGTGGCTGTGTTAGAGGTACCCAGGTCATATACTTCGAATGGAATGTCACAAACTCCTCGCTTCCACTTGCTCTGCAGTAATGTCATTGTAAGTGAAAATATAAATATCAAACTAAACGCTGCAAACGTCACTGAATTTCTGGAATTACAAACAATCACGCTGCCCGGCGTCCAAGTCGAGAATATGTATGACCAAGCGATGTACAGTCGTCAGGAAACTTATTCCGAACGCGCGAGCCATGGCTTATCTCTGGGAGCGCTATCCTGGTGGCAGCCGTCAAAAACGGCTCCATGATGTGTTACCCAATGGAACAGCCCAAGCGAGGAGGCCGCTCGTTCAAGACCGATATCGCAGCTGGACCGGCGACACCGCAGCAATTTTGCCGGTCAGCCAATCTACTCTTATCGCAATCCCCTCGCTCGGCGTCGGATAGATGGCTGCTGAAAACGCCAGTCATCGGTTATTTCATTCAGCTGTCGCGCAGTAGCTGCACAGCGAAACATTTATCTAGAGAGGAAAAGCACCGCATAATCCTTTTAGTGGCCAGGCCACCAAGAGTCCTACTTGAAGACCGTATACGAATAGTATCACTCTCAAGCGCAGGCCATCCCAAAAAGAAATTCGAATTTTGACAAATTTTCGCTCTCCGCAATCAATCGCTTCATTCAAGCGTATCGCCACGAAGAACGCCTAGAAGATGTCCCCCATGGATCAAGCCCACGTGCAACCTCAGAAGAGGACGATATAAATATCGTCGGGTGCGTCGCTGATGATCCGTTCATGAATGCCAGGGAGGTAAATAGCACCCTTCAGCTTTCGGCATCTACGTCAACTGTGCGACATATAATTAGAGATGCTGGCTTGCGATGTCGTGTCGCATGCCAGAAGCCCAGGTTCACATCCTATTACCGCAGTGTCCGTCTTCTACTTGCGGAGGCACGTATGGCGTGGAACCATCCAGAGTGGGAGCTGGTACTATTCACTGACGAGTCGAGCTTTAGTAGCTGCTGGGACCAGAAGCGACAAGTGTGAAGGCTGGTCAGATGCAGGTGAGATTAATTCCACTTTCATATGTTGCGCCGCATTTCTTTCACCGTATAGGTTTATGATTTCATTTATGACGCTCCATACGTTCAGACGGCAGCCGCCAGTGGCCGCTCATCTATCTGTTCACGTTTGGGGCCCTATATCGAGCAGCGGGCTAGGACCTCTTCAAATGATTGAGGGGTCAATTACGACCTCGAAATATGTCAAAATCCTGCGAGAGCTCTTGCTTCCATTTGTCTTAGACGAACCATTCCCGGATGGGTTCTTTTGGCTCCAGCATGACCGTAGTCCCGTCCACTGCGCAAAGGAGGTCCAGGACTTCCTTGAGGAATCGGCATTCCGCCAGCTGCCATGGCCGCCGGGTGGCTCGGACATGAACGTCTTTGAGAACGTGGGAGCCTCGTGGAGCGAACGCTCGTCAAGAGGAACCTGCAGGACTCTTCAAAGGATACCCTATGGGCTGCACTGAGCGAGGAATGAAAAAAGTTGCGATGAGATGACCTGCTGCCGGCGGCGTGGTTTCAATCTCTCCGTCGATGAATGAGGAATTTCATCTCCTCCCTAGGCAGGTCCATAAAATATTGATGCCCTGACTCCACCCCCCCCCTATTCCTCTGCCTCTTCCTCAGTTGGACGCCATTCGCTATCTTCCAGTTTAGTTCGTTTTGAAATCATGCTTTAAATCAACCGAGTGAATAAACAAACTGGAAGAAACTGGCGTAATTTTTATTCTTTACGGGAGTCTATCGACCTTCTAGGCGCTAAGGCACGAATGACAAATGCGTAAACAGGCGCGTTAATGAAGACCCATAATAATAATAATAATAATAAACGCAAATTATGTGGCAGCGACGCGCCTGTGTAGCCGGAGCATCACACGTGCACAAGAGCATCATCTCAAATATTGCGGCATTTCCGAATGCTGAAAGTAAATGAAAAATAAAGACTAAACAAAATACCGCATACACAAGTATATACTCAACAGCCAATAGATAAGCAGGTTTAACGTTTCACAAAGGGTCAGTTCTCTAAAAAGTTCGCGGTCTTTGGCCGACAGTGCCAGCATCTTAATTACGTCATGTATTAATTAAAAAGAGGTTGACAAGTATATTCGTTAAGATGGTGTTGTATGAATTCATCAAAATACGCTGATAATGTTTGTGACTAGGTTTTAAAATTCATTCGGGAAATTTCGCGATATATAGATTGCTTGAGGAAATGTTGGCACACTGAATATTGTTTGCTTCCTTGCTCCGCCCCGAGGAGCGTGCCTCAGCGATTCCAAGCGAATCAGCGTGCAGAGGCCCTTCGCGCCGATCTCGATCGAGCGGAGCGGCCTCGCCCGCTTGGACTGTTTCATCGCGTGCCACGTCATGGAGCCGTTTTTGTCGGCTGCCGCCAGGATGGCGCTCCTATGAGAGAAGCCACGGTTCAAGCGTTCCAATTAAGTTTGCTGACCACTGTACATAGCGAAAAATGGTAATTCTGTTATTCACTATGACCCGCCAGGTGTAACTGATAAGTAGCAAAGACCACGTAGCTCTTTCTCCATACACATATGTTTGTTTTTTTCCCACATTTGTGTCGCCCAAGTGTTCCTTTTTTTACTTTACTTAACCTGTTACTTCCCCCCCCTCTTTAGCGGGGCATGTGGGGAACCAATCTCTACGGTCGATTGGAAAGCCTTTTTAAATAATAATGCACACAGAAAAATCATCAGTTTCAAAGCGCAAGTATTTCTTAATTTTTTTTTATACGTAGTTTTTTGTTTTGCTTCTTTTATTCACAACGGTCACTGGTTTTCTGTGTGTTCAGCGTCGGGACGTGGACGCACCGAACTCTTTGCAAAAATAACTTTAGGTCTATAAACTGAAGAGGAAACAAATACAAACTTACAGCCCAGAAGTAGCAAAAACCGTAAATTCTTAACAGTATTTAGGCGTGTAGAAAAGGCTTACCTGGTCCCAGGCTCAAGTATGATCAAGCGCGGATAGAGCGCAATGAAAAGAACCATGTAACCAAGGACGAAGGAGCTGGCAACGCTGGCAAAAGATAGAAAGCAAAGTGAAATTTAGCGTGGCAAAATATCATTATTATTCGCTATAGAGTAAAGAAAATAATGTATAGAAAAATGTTGCGCTCGACTGAGCAGATAGAATTCGCAAGAAAATAAGGAAACGAGACTTGCAATATGATTGTGTGAAGCCCTGAATCGTTTTCGTTTAGACCTGTCTCTAGTAACAGGTGCGAAGTAAATATTAGATCGCCGCTTCTTTCTGTTGACATAGTCGTACTCGAAACCGAATGTCACTTATTTTAATCGCCTGCAGCTAGTGTGGCGAAATCAACAAGTTGTCAAGCGTTCAACTAGGCTGGAAGCTAAATCAAAATGTAAGGGTTTAGAGCATCCGGCCATTCTATACATCAGAGATACTGACATAAGGAAACGAGGGGTCCATAATTTGTCTCCATTACCTCCCCCAAGTATGACGCATTCATTAGCAAAACCTGACAAGCAAGATGCATATACTGTTTGAGAACGTTTCCATAACTCCTAGAGCCGGTCTTGGATAATTCCAAGTCCAAAACTGCAGTTTGTATACTTGGCACTAATGGTTTGGCTATATACTCCCAAAATATCTGCTGAACAAATATAGGGGCTCAGACACATTTGATGTGCTTGCTCTTTTTATTTATAGGAAGCGGTTTTACTTTCTCTATTTCTTGAGGGAAACATCAAGAGGAATCGTTCTTGGTTTTTATGGCTACCGTTCAAGAATGGGCAGTCGCGTTATCATGACAAACACCACTTACTTCGGTGTGCCGAGATCTTCGATTCTTTTACGGGCGGCGCGCATCAGAATTGCTGGGTCGCAAAATTGTGTCTCCGGCTCACTAAAAGAAACATTTCATTTCGGAGACCGCTTTTATTTTACCGTATAGGCTAAAAGGGCAATAAACATGCGTTAATTTATAACTGTGCTAATTCAACCAGCGCGCTAGAATTGCATAGATCTCCCACGCAGCAAAAAAGCACAAAAATGCTTTACTCGAAAATGTGCAGAGAAGAGTACCTCGTTTTATTTTTAATAAATAAAGTCAACTAGATTCAATCTCGGCCTTTATGAAGGGACCGATTAGCTTGCACAATAGCAGAGACGCAAGGTAAACAGATGAAAATTTATGTTTAGCTTTAAGGGAAAGCTGAAGGGGTTCTTGAAAAAAACGAGTTGGAGGTAAATTCTAGAGTATTTTCATCCCGTGAATCGGAATATTAGGTTCGTCTCCCCGGAAGATGCAAATGAACGCGAGAAAACACGAAAAACCTCCTACTTGTTTTTACGTCATACACAGATCTTTCGACCACCAAGCGCGTGTCGCTTGTGTGGGCAGCGCGTGCAATAGCAAGCTTGCCGGGTATAGGGAGTATTTATTGGACGCCATATTTGAGGGCGATGTTTAGAGCGCATGCTCGGAACGAGCTCACGTTAATAAACTGCTAAGACCGGCAATCTTGGTGGTGCGGAATGCACGTGGCGAAATAACTGTGGAAGCACGCCGGCAGCACGCTCTCAGCATTCGCGCACAGAGCTATGGCCGCCAGTTAATACTCCCTATGTTCCCCGGCACCGACACCAGTCGTGACGCCTTTTCCTCACCTTTTTGGAAGTAGCAAGAGCGCGCGTGCATACCTTTGATAGGCGTGACTTTCTTTCCGGAGGTGCAATCGGGGACAGCGGGGCTTGGGTTGCCGGCTGGACGGGTTAAGTTTTGTAATTAGCAGTTGCACACTGTCACAGCGAAGTGGCGTGAATGCGGGCCGGGGGGGGGGGGGTTTGGTTTAACGCGCTCACCAGTGATACACGCGCCGTCCGAAAAGGGTGACCCAAATGGCATATGCTCTCCGCATAGTGCGTATTGCCATTTCCGGTCGAAGTGCACGACGTAGTGCATATAGCTTTACTCTTACTAGATTGTTGCGTCGTCACGGGCACTATTTGTGTTGTTACAAGTGCCAGCTCGAGCCTGAACTCGCGCCTCTCTCGCCGGTCGTGTTGTTCAGTTTTGATGTTCTGCTCTATGATTCATTAAACCTAAACCTAAAAGTCAATCGCCTCTGCATCGTCACCCATCAGGGCATCCCAGCCCTGCCGCTCTACCGGCCCTTCCTGGATGTCTCCTGCCACCAAGTAGCAGCCTGATCGTCGAACCACCCACATGGTCGCCTCTACATCAGAGAATCACACATTTTGGTGCGTCAGCTACCACTACATTTTGTTGCGTCGGCTGCTACTATATTTTGATGCGTCTGCCCATCCCGTTCTTTCGACTGTTTAACTCTTTCCTGGGCAGAAAAAGAGCCCCTGCGGTTTCTCACGACGTTATTGCGCTCATGCTTGTTTAGTTTTTTTCAGGGCAGCATATAAGCTTCTGACGTTCTTGCAGTGTTCCCATGCTTGTGTTCCTTTAGTTCTTTGAGGACAGTAAATAAGCTTCTGAGGTCCTTCTCAGTGTTCCAACGCTCGCGATCGTTCACTTTACCAGTCTGCCCTGCAAGACGTGGCCTTTCAAACCTTCTGATCTTTTCCCCTTGGCCAGTCGCTCTGCTGTACCCAGTTTTGGACTGTACGAAATTTCACTGCATTGAGACGTGGCCTTTCAAACCTTCTGATCTTTTCCCCTTGACCGGTCGCTCTGCTGTACCCGGTTTTGGACTTTACGAAATTTCATTGCATTGAGACGTGCTGCCCTATACCCCGTTCACCCCTAAGCTGAGACTGCAGTGGGAACTATGTGCTTGCCGAACAAATCAGCCACCTTCCTTTCATCACCTGACCCAGTCCTCGGCAAGTGGGTATGAGCGGGAGCGTGATCACGTAACGAAAGAGGGATGTATGACTGGTCCATTGAGGATGTAGCTTCCACCGCAGTCTCAGCTTATTGAGGATGTAGCTTCCACCGCAGTCTCAGCTTAGGGATGAATGGAATATAGTCAGGACGCAAGATGGCCGCCCAGCTCCGGCCTTCCAAGAAGGTGGCGTTTACAAGACGGCCACTGTCTTCATTGGCCTCCTTGCTCGAGACCCTACGGCGAAGAACCAGCGTGCACGAGCACGCGTGCGCCACGTAGCTTCATCGATGGCTGCCCGTACGCGGAGGAGCTGGCATCTCCTCCACTGTGATATTGGCCGATGCTTCTATCTGCTTTGTGTCTGAGTGGACCACGATCAGTATTACGTAACTCTCCAGCAGTATGGCATAATATGAGCCGTGTTCGGCATTGCTTGGTATCCGACCAGCGGACCCGAACCTACACCGGAGGCATTTAACAGGACTGTGCACATGTCTTGCACCTTCTTACATGGTCTTAAATGTCTTTGTCAACACCGGGGTACCAGAGGATAGTGTTTGCCAAGCTCTTCATGACTGACTTGCCTGGATAGGTGTCATGGAGCATAGCATAGTATACTGATAATGCCTGCTCAATTGCCGGTTGCCAGCAATCACCACAAGGGTGCGTTGCTTACCTATACAAGGCAGAAAATGTGAACGATGAAAATTAGCCTCCCTCGTGCGTTCTTGTATTTTTGGTGCTGTTTTTGGCATTTGTCGTTGTACATGGCGGGGCTGTCATTTCACGAGACCCCAAGCACCACCCGGGATCATGGAAAGTGACTGAAGCTTATTTCGAGGAAAGACTGCGTCTCAACTTCTACCTCCTATATACGCAATAGTGTGCGGTAGGCACCTTTTTGTGACTGACATTAAGGAAGGCCTGTGTGGTTCCCCTTGTGCATTCTGCTCAGGCTCCATTCAAAGCCCAGCTTGGCTCAAGCCTCTCTGGCGTTAAAGCTGGATGAGCCCATGTACCCTTCCAGGTCCTGTTTTGGTGCTGCTTGACTGGCTCTCACTGCTTACCTACCCACATCTTTCTCGCACTGTTCGAGGTATATAGTGACGGGCGTCTGACAACAGGCACAGTGCATCATTACGAAACGTGAGCCCCGGCACAGCTAACACCTTCCACACTGCTTACGTGACTTCGTAGCGGTTGTTACCCCAGAGGACCCTGGCCGTTGCAATTCCTCTTCACCTTCTAAACTTTGAAGCCAAACCAAATATGCAGCAAAACCAAAACATGCACTACCTTTCAGCATTTTAGCACCGCTTCTCGGCATCATTGTCGTTGTAGCAATGCTCTGTTTGTTTGTAGTATAGATGGTGATATCACAACATCTTCCTTGTCACTCATGGTGCTTGCAGGAACTTCGCAGAACATGAGAACATTGAAACTGCATAGAGCTGACACTGCTGTGGAATGACCAAAATATGCGGTTGCAATTTCCGCTTGCGTCAGCCAGCTCACCACAATGCGACATCGGGACGTGGCATGTCACAGTGTCGTAGGACGCCAGCTACGCTTGATGTGGGAACCATCGTATAATGCCTGTCTTTATCGTGCATGTGTTTCACGTTTACTTTGCCAACTGATGCAATGAAAAGAGTTTTTGGTGGAGGCTATCGAGTTGGCAGGTTACGACCGCCTGAGCATTCAACTAAGTGGTGATTTCACTTGGCTATTCGTTTCAGTGGAATGTCTAATCTTGATTGTGATGTCAATAGTCTATTTTTTGGCTCGTTTGTTCGAAAGTAACTCTGTCGGTCTATCTAAGGAAGCCTCAAGGAAAAGCTTTGCTAAGGCTGCACTGGCCTTGACAATTCTTTTTCTTCAGACCGAGATAAGACCACCTGATTTCATTTTGAGCAAGCCAGCACACTGCAGAGGAGGAATGATCCAGATTTAGCATGAAGTTATAGGTTTCACATGAGCACATTCCATTTGTAGCTGAAAAAGAGGTGTCACTTAATGAGAAAGACAAGTGAAACAAAAACATTATTAGGTATTTCGGTTAAGAAAGCTGTGCATACTTTAGCTCAGCTTTCAGTATTTTGGGCTCATTTTACTTTTTAGCTGTGAGTTCATCTATGATCACTATTAGTTCACTTGGAGCATGTAAAATACATTGGACGTGACAGACAACCGCACTTGAGCATCCATCATATGTCTGAGCTGTGTCTTCTTTTTTTTTTCAGTTGAAGTGTATGTCTCACTTAGCTTGATCAGTATCTACTTCATGTACTGAATACCTTTTTACAGGGTTGCGTCGCCACAGGAGACTTGTGCGCTTGTGGGTGTTTGGTGAGTGGCGTCACCAATCACCATGAGCCCTGAGCCCAGCATGGGTTCAGACCCCCTGCATGCCTGGCTGTGCTAGGTGTCGCCGTGTCTGATGAAACTGGGGTCCTGGCAGTTGAGCCAAGCCCGGGCTAGGTTTCCTTCAAGGGCCCTCCAGGTTGGGCAACACACCACCCCAGCCCGCACTCCTCACAGACAGATGTCCTGCGTTGGCTCGCCCAGGACGATCCGGTCAGTCGCTTTGCTTTCTTGTGATTTTCATCTCCATCCCTGTTTTCAACCTCTTATCTTTCAGATGTAACAGAATTCTTTGAAAGGGAAGAAGAATTATATAGCCCATGGGTGTTGACAACCACTAGGGTGTGACATGATAACACCAAATGCTTTACTATGAAAATATCTCACTCCATAAAAATCCAATGGCCTTGGCACGAATAGGGTTTGCGTGGTTAGAACGACTGGATGCGCAGCAGCCTCAGGGTCTTTCTCTTTGAATAGACCTATCTCACCAGCCAATTTCGTGAAGCCGCCACTGCCGCAATGCATCAAAGGAACTTTAGTCTTTTTGCATGTGGGAGAACCCCGCTGGAGCTTTGCGCGTGACGAGATGACACGAGCTGTCTCATGCACTGCCCCCTGCCTCCTGTAAACTAAAGTACATGCGTGGAACGCTTAGTGAGATCTGTTTATTGGGACGATTGATGGCAACAATAGATTACTGTTGCCATCTATGGTTGCGGACAGCTGGAGCACAAGTTGAGACAGCTGTCTCTACTGTCTAGGCAAACCCGGTATCTCGGTGTGCCCACGGCGGCCCCCTTTCTTGGTGCGGCATGACTACTGTACAGCATGGAGGGTGAGATCCTCATGCATTCTTTCAGATGCGTGGTGTCTACACCACTAGGATAGCAACATTCGGCACTGTGGGTGCACTGGCATAAATGAATAGAGACAAATGTATTTTTCTTGGTAGAGTATTTGGTGACACTGTCAACTGGCATGCTTGCAGCCAGGCTAGCAATGGCCATGGTGAGGTGACTCACATCCCAAATGTCCCAAGATGCCTTTGTCACATTCTAATCATTGCGTTTGATGTGCTTGCAAGAATGGGATATTTACAATAAAACATAGCAGTTCATTCAAGATAGATATTAAACATACTTTTTTAATTAATCTGTATATGCTTGTAGTGTAATTTCATAATCACTGCAGGTTCAGAAGGTTAATTGACAACAAAATTTGATTGTTTAATTTTTTTGGTTTTGTAATGTATGGTTCCAGGTGCATCAACGTAAGGCATAGGCATTGTTGCATGTTATGACTCCAAAAGTTTGGGTCTATACAGCATGAATAATTGTATTTTTGGTGGTGATCATACCAAAAATAGCATGTTGTTATTTCAGCAATTGCTGCTCGTGAACTCGAGAGACTGGAATTGGAGCTATTGCGACTTCAAGATGTAACGAGATTTCAGCTGCTCTTCGGATCATGGCCAGGCAGCGGAATGGATCTTCAATCCTTTGGCGTGCTTGATGGTTTAGACCGTGAAACTTCCAAAATTGTGTTTGCCTTGCAATGTCACAACGTTCAAAAAGATTTTTCGTGTGAAGCCAGCGTAAAACATCTCTGTTTGCTACATTGTTACAAGTTTGTCACCCTGTTTCTTCTTTTTTTTAATGGTGATTCAGAACTGCTGTTTGCAACACCGGAGCCCACGGCCGAGCACCTCATGCTGCAAGCACCAGTAAAAAGACGCAAAAGAGGGTTAGCAGACAAGGCCCATCATGTAATCGATGCCACTAGCCCGACAGCCCACAAGACCACGTATTGTATGCAGCAAACCAGTTGTCGTTGTTAACCTGTCTCAACCACGACATGCCGGCAGCGGTGGGATCCAGTGTTGCCCATGGCAAGAACAAAGGCTATATAAAAATGATAGGAGACGAGTGAACCTTGCAGTACGCGCTTCTGCTATTTGTATTGCAGCCACCGACAGCCTGTCAGCTGCCCTTGAATAGACCCTTTTCAAAAGTGTGCACCATCTATACTCTGTTCACCCTTAAGCTGAGACTACAGTGCCTGCCAGACCAATCAGCCACCTCCCTTGTATCACCCAGTGATGTGATTGCTGTGCCATTTGCGCCAAATATAACAGCTGCAGGCCTCGCTACTGGACCAGATCCTTAGGGTAGGCTAGTGCAGGTTTTCAGGACTTTCGATAATCGCCTGAAATAACATACTATTAGATTTGATTTCGTACCAAGCACTGACAGTACTCGGAAGTTTCGCAATAAGTCTCGTGATCTTTTCTGGTGGGTTAGTTAGCTTTGTTGAGTGCGCTTCTCACCGCACACTGGTGTACTGCAGTGAAGCAACAATTGCGAACTAGGCGTTGCGACGTTGCGTGTCTTTCTTCACTGTAGCACACCCGCGTGCTAAGGGCACCACGTCTCCAGAGCGAGACGTGGTGCAAGGGGGTATATATGGACTCTTTTGTAGGTTTATTTTTTATGCTTTGTTTTTTTGTCCGATTTAGGAATTGCAGTTTTGTTACAACCCCCCCCCCCCTAGAACCTGAAGGACACATAAATCTAGGTACTCAAAATGATTGTATTTTAATATTTGTTCAGTGGGATTACGTACCTAAGATAATCATTCACGGCAGTTTGCGCTGTCCTTCATCAGCCGTCTTGTTAAAGTGTCTGGTACTTCCACATGCAACTAAACAGCTAGTGTTTGTTCTTCTCCTAATATTTGCCGTCTCTCCTCACATTTGCAGTGATATAAATGAAGTGTGCGGTTATGCTTCAAAAGCTTTTTTTGCTTCTACAAAATGAACCTTTGGCTGCTCCAATAGCTGCTCCAAAATGACTACAACCAATCACATCACTGCTCTTATCACCTGACCCCGCTCTTTGAGCGTAAGTATGGGCATGGGTGGGAGCCTGATGACGTGGCGAAACAGAGACATATAACTGGTCTAACGAGGACGTAGGTTCCATCGCAGTCTCAGCTTAGAGGTGAACGGAGTGTGGTAGCTGCAGCACCAATTATCGAAGTCCGCCATTGTTTGGGCCCACACTCTGGCCGATGTTGCTTGATGTTACAGAGAAAATTGCCTCATCTCAATAAACCTGATGCAAAATTGCTTGTTAGTCTGGCAACACTGAGAGCGTCGGTATTTTAATGTTAGCAAGCGTTGTCGGTACTGAAGCACGGTGGATGCATTGGAAACAACCGTAGAGGCAGTGTGCGATGGCGCAGCAGCTGTGTTTTTCGCCTTCCGACCATGGAACGTGGACAAACAGTTTAAACAACTTACTGCAACTGTCTGACGAAACTTTCGGAGGCCTATGCACACGCTGGCGACAACCTGCAGTGTGTAAGCTTCCACAGTGAAGGCGTAGGACTTGCTGCAGTGCTTCGACGAGGTTGTTGCCAGCATGCAGAGGCCTCCTAGAGTTCCATCAGACAGTCGCGGTAGGTTATTTAAACTGTTCGTCCACATTTCATGGTCAGAAGGCGGAAAACACAGCTGCTGTGCTATCGCACACTGCCCGTACGGCTCTCTCCGATGCCTCCACTGTGCTTTGGTACCGACGACGCTTGCCAACATAAAAATGGCGACGCTCTCAGTGTTGTCAGATCACCAAGCAATTTTGCATAAGGTCTATTGAGCCTATTTGACTGGTTGCCATCTTTTTTTTTTTTAAACATTGCATATATCGAAAGCTTTTGGCACAGTGAATCATACCAGGGTGGATGCAAAAGTAACCGGAATGAATTTCTGAAAGGCGGGCCGTTTATAGTACCAGCTTCCTCAGCTACCAGCGCTTAGCAGCACCCCTTCCGAGTTAGTTTGCCGGCTGGCATTGTCTGCTATAAATGTTTTTTTCCAAGCGCTTCAAAATCGTTTTTTTTTTGCAACGTCTGATATCAAGGAACAGCATGCGGCCGTGAAATTTTGTTTTGGGAAAAACTGCCGGAAACTTGTAATGTCTCAGAGAGCTTGCAAAGAAGATGCCAATAAGAAATCTCATGTCTATGAGCGCTTTTGTCGCTTTAAGGCCAGTGAATTATTGATTGACGACCAACCTCGTTCAGGGCGGCCCTCAACCTCCTCAACTGATGAAAACATTGAAACATTTGGGCATTGTTCACTCAGAGTTTGTTCCTGTTGGTGAATCTGTTAATCAGGTGTTTTACCTGGGAATTTTGCGACACTTGCGAAACTCAGGAAGGCAGAAATACCCCGATGTGAGGGAAAGGGGGAATGATAGTCCCATTACAACAATGCCCCAGCACACACTGCCCTGTCAGTGCAACAATCTTTTTAGCAAAATGGCCATGACACCGCTTCTCCACCTCCCGTATTCTCAGGACCTCGCTCGCCCCATGTGACTTTTTTCTGTTAGCTCGTATGAAAAGTCTTGAAAGGACATTGCAAAAAACGAAAAATGATTTCGAAGCGCTTGGGGAAAAATTCACAACATGCCGCTAGATCCTTAGCAGACGACACCGGTCGGCAAACTGACTTGGTGTAAGATATGCGCCTGCTAGGCGCAACTGCGAGCGTACCTTCGCGTCAATGGAAGAAGACGACGAGTGACAAGGTTTGTGAGTAATTTCGCTCAGCCTTGCTTAGGGTTCTGGACCCGTAAGCTATTGGTGACTCTTGCCCAGAGTCGGCCACGTGACTCAAGACAGCTCCAAGACCATAAGGCGAAGCATCGCAGGTCAATACCAGTGTGTCGAACCGAAATGTTTATCGGTTCGGTTCCGGTTCGGGTTCACGGCTTTCGGTTTGGTTCCGGTTCAGTTCCGGCGAGCAAAAAATAACGGTTCAAACCGGTTCGAACCGGTTTGAACCGCTAAATTGAGAATATATTTTCCGCGTTGTTCTGGCAATATACACTATTTACGCCATGAGACAAATAACTATATAGTTTCTTCGATCGTCCGTGCAATTTACTTTTTGTGTTTAGATACCAAAAATTTGACATTCAGTTCCTTCAAATTCCTTGAACTAAGAAATTAGTTATTTCACACAGAACTATGAAATGAGCAACATCGGGGCCATATATCTCATGAAATATGGTTTACGAAATACGCTTCACAATATATGTGTTTAAGGTGACGACGACAAAACTGAGCTAAACGCATTGAAATTTTCAAAATATCACAAAAGTTTTAGGTTAATTCCTTTCAGTCTATTTTTTTATAGAAACACCGAGCGGCAATCAAAATGCTTGTGGTTCTAACCAAACA
>JAZHYW010016103.1:0-10707 GCA_037355805.1 Ixodes ricinus | reverse complement strand
TGCGATGTCGATGCCTGATTCATTTTTGCTTTCGGTTGTGATCGTCTGCTATTCTAACTAAAATTCAATAAGTAACGTGTTAATATTATAAACGATTGCCACAACAAAATGTAAAAACTAAAATATACCTTTTACCACATTCCATGCAAGTAAAAGTATGATGCCTGTTATTTCGGTCTTACTATCTTTCAGACGTTTGACTTGCTGCCACGCCTGTAGGATTTCGCTCAATCAATGCATCCACAGCTGCTAGTCTTTTTTCTTCTTGCTTATTTTGTGGAAGCTTTTCTTTTTTAGATTGTCACAACTGCAGTTTTTATTAGTACTAAATAGGCGTCTCCTGTTATTGAAAGGAGTCGTAGCAAGAGCGTTGTATATTTAAAAACACATAAAATAATAGTTGCTGTGGAAAGGATGCTTGTTTCCGCTCCGTTTGTGTTAAAGCCATACCGATGCTGTTAACTTGGTTTCCTTTTAATGAACATTATCCAATGATTCCATTAGCGAGTTAACTTGCCTTGATTTTTTTTTTCCCGGTGTTTCGATTGAACAGGTGGGACTAACAGTCAAAAACCGTGTAAGGCGCAGTAGTGCAAGTGGATGATTCGTAAAAAGGGTCAAACTTAAAAAGTGAGACACGCGCAAAATACGAAATAAAGGAGTTCCCAGCGCGATTTGAACCCGGAACTTTCACGCCGCGACGACAAGTACCGGTGCTCTCAACCTCTCAACCACAACAGAAGGCGCGAGCTGCGGGCGCTGGCGGAGGTATTAAATATACTGCCACCGCTTTCATCTCGCGTGGTTTTTTCTTTATTTTGGCTCATATTTACCTCTGCCTGGCCATAACTTTACCTGCGGCTTCTACAGTATAAAGGGCGGTCAATTGGACTCAGGTGAAAGTCCCTGCAGTCAGTTTCTGCGAGCGAAATTACGCTTTTATGCTTGAGGCGATACGGATTTCTCCGCCGATTAGGCAGGGACGCTAGGGTACTTTCTTTGTCCCCATGGAGCTGGTCACGTGACAGAAAAACTCCCTTCTGGCCGCAGCAGCCGCGGCCGCGTCCGCAAGATGAAAGCAACCGGCCCTGGTGTCAGTGCGAGGGAATCGGCACCTGGCGGTGCTCGCCATCGCACGCGCTGCCCACACGAGACACGCGTATAATGGCGGCCAAAATATTATTTTATGACGTAACGACTGGACCGGGGTAGGGCGGTGTTTTCTCCGCGTTTACTTACATCTTCGGGGAAGACGAACGCGACATTCAAATTCACGGGATAAAAATACTCTAGAATTCACCTCTAACTCTGTTTTTTTCAAGAACCTTTTAGCTTCCCTTTATAAAGAGAGGCTTTGTGGATGCAGGAGAGCTGTGCCTGAACGCCGTGAAGGGCGGTTTCCTGCCGCTGCTGTTCTCCTCCATGGCCTTCGGCACCTGCCGCCCGGCCGGGAAAGGGACTGGCCTGGCCTTTGCGTATGGTCGCCATGGTCTTCTTCTTCGAGTTCTCGGCCAGCTTCCTGGGGCTAGGCATCGCCGTGGTCCTGCGTCCAGGGATATTCAAGGGAGACCTGCACGGCAAGAAGAATGACAATAATAATACTAATAATAATAACTAATAATAGTAACAATAATAGTAACATTAATAATTAGTAGTAGTAATAGTAATAGTAGTAGTTGTAGAAGTAGTAGCATAGAACAATGATAAAACAATCTCTTAGAAAAAGCTTGACTTGCGCCAGGCTCCCAAAATACATAAGTAAAGCACATATAAAAAGTAATCTGACAAATTAACAGGTGACCAATAAAGAAAATCGGTAAATATAAAAATCTAAACAGCATACGCTTTGCAAGCAAGAAGAAAAAATAAGAACGTATTTAAAAAGTGCCGAAAAACACAGGTCGAGGAAAAACTCTCCTTTTCATCCTCCCTGATTTTGCTTTTTGTGCTTTATTTATTGAGTTATTTCACTGAAGCGTTCGACAAGACAGTGGAGCCATGGTGCAACTACTATCAGTAGCATTAGTATTGAACACGGCCGCACTGGCATAGACAGCCTGTGTAGCAACCAACCTCGTTTCTAACCAATGCCGGTTTGCCTGAGCACAGCGTTATACGGAACATTTGGGGCCACGCTAAAGTTTTTTCACGCGATACACGGAAAATGTGAACATAGATGCCCTCCATGCTCCGACGAAAACCGCCCCGATCACTTCAATCCCCACTCGATCCGTCGGCGAGCGAAGAGCGAAAAATATTCTCGTGTAGATTTTATTAATTACTGGCTTCGGTGAGTGTCGTCCCGTAGTGATTTTGGAATTGTCGAACAGACAAACGCTTCGTTGCGCATCTTCTACCGCAGGTAAGCGAAAAACATGGCGGTGCGCTGGCGCCGCTGTGCAGAGCCTGGCCCACCCGTACACGTCGGGAAGTGGCGTGTAAGAATGGACCAGGTGTTGACGAGCCATCCGCAGACTGTCGCGCGAATGGGGTATCCACACGAAGGAGAAATCCGCCACTTTCTCCGGGGAGTGCGCATCACGTGAGACATACGTCATCCCTTTTGACGCCTGCGGCGCCGTTCTCTCCATGGCGGAGGCGCGGGAAGCTTGTACTGTTAGCACGAGACAACGTTACTAAAACCCTCAGTTGGGAAACTCACCCGTGAAACCTGGCCGCTGGCGTCCACCGGGACCGAGCTAAATACGATAACAGCGCCACCCCTTAGTGACAAGTTCAAACATGAAACGATGCTTTATATATTTACTGCGAGATGGCCCTGCGAGATGGCGCCATCGGCCCCCGCCCGACTCGACGTGCAGCCGTGCAGTTCCCGAAGTGAACGCTGCGGGAGAAATGGCGGCGTTCCGATCGCCATTAGCTCGGTTCTCGAGTACGGATCGGAGCCAGTTGTCTTAAAGCAGGCTCAATGGCAGTTTCCCAACTGAGTGGTTCTAGTAACGTTGGCACGAGAGCCCCGCAGGTGGGCGGAGGAGCCGAGGACGGAGTTTCCGGGCTGGTGATGTCACGACATCCGTCCGCGGAGTTCTCCCTAGTGTGGATACCCCTGAAGCGCCGTAAACGGGAAGGGGGGGGATGTTTAATTCGCACCCCAGTGATACACCGGCTGGTCCCCTCAACTGCTCCTCCGCAAAAGGGACGACCCCGCCAGACTCCACACCAGAAAAAGCGAACGTCTTCGAAAGCACAAAGCAGAAAGGGAAAAGGTGTTGGTCCTTTTACATCACCTTCGATTCACGAAATCGAGGGTGCTGGATTTAGCCGAGCATGATCTCCTGTCACCGCCATTAGAGCGGCAATATTGACCTTTTGGGACTGCCACAAGGTGACTATGACTTTTTGAAGAGGTTCTATTCCACTTGGAGGATACAACAGCATGGTGCCCGGAACGCGTTTCCGACTGGTCTCGTCACCGCGTCAACTCCCGGACATTTCCCATAGGGCCAATGGAGTCGACTTTTGTACAGTAGCGCCAAATTCCTCGTCCGTGGTGGGGGGCTCTCATTACTTGAACGAGTCGACATATCATTTTATATTCGGTAAATTATAAAATCATATTAACAACTAATCATGCTATTCATAAAATATCTGGATCACTTTTCAAAATGGCTTTTTTATAACACGTTTGGAACGCGGTAGCCTACTTTGAAGCCGTTTCTATGCCAAGCCATCAAGAATCCAACATGGCGCCCTTCTATTTTTGTGGGGTGGTTGTCGTACGCACCGTGGTCGTACGACCGCTTCGGGGTCGTGCTGGAGCCAGGCTCCTGAGCATCACGCCCGGTCCCGGTAGTGTTATAATATGGACTTTGAGCAAACCGTTACCGTGTTCCGCGTACCGCACCGGAGCCTTTGAAGCATGGTTTCAAGCGCGCGCCCCGCGGTCACGGTATCACTCCGGGCGCGCGCTCAAAACGCATGCTTCAAAGGCTCCGATAGTGCGGTACGCGGAACACGGTCACGGTTTACGAAAAGCCCCTAACGTAGTACACGCCTACTATGTGCGATTGCGCTTTCAGCTGAATAAGGTGCGTAGTCGTGTGTTCGTTCTTTTGTTTCGAGACGTCCAGCCGTCCAGTAACGAATCGAGATCTGCGACCGAAATATTTCGAGGCATATTTATTGCACACATGCTAAAACCAATTAAGTACAGCACTGCATCTCCATACGCGAAAAGATAAAACATTGACAAAATCACTTCGTTACCCTCGCCCACAAGCTCCAGTTATAGATCGCCAGCACCTCTCTCATCTGTACACGATCTCATAACTTCATTATTACATGCGGCGCCGCACACCTTCTTGGGAATGGGCTTTATCACTAATTTTATCACTTCTTGGGAATTATACATATATATCTATACAAGTGTACACATTGACCCACATAATTACGCATTCAACATGCCAAGTTGGATCAGCTGTTCACTGAAAGTAAAGTTGTTCACTGATAAGCCACTAGGTAGCCTCCAGCAATCATTAGCTTCATTTTTACATATTCGAAGCTTCTCACGCAAGCAAGATGGAAAGGTGGTGAAATAAACCTTCGGAAATTTTGGCACTCAAGAGGCTGTAGAACGGGTTGGGAACCACGAAGTGTCCAAAGCTTTCTTCCTCCGTGAGAAAACGTTCAAATGCTCGTTCCATGTCCCAGCAGCTGTAATGACAATGTGGTCATGATATTTAGAATTGTATACTTATTTAAATAGTCAGGACACAAAACAAACGTCTATCTATAGAGAACAAACTAATGACAAAGAATGCCGTTTGTCGCACCCGGGACCAGAAATAAATGAAACTTCATATTAAAATATAGGGAGTCGAATTCTGTCTTTATTATCCTCCGTCTGTTCGAGGACCGCCAGAGACCATTTTCAAGAATAAGCCCTATTGTTATACTTTAAATATGCAGTTGTGCTTTAATCAAAGTTAGGCTAAGTGTATACCTTTCACTTCATTAAAACCGTAGTAGTTCGGGGATTTACTTCGTAGAGAATATCAGAAAGCATTTGTTTTCACTGCGAGAACGAGCCTGCCTCTAGTACGGTCAACCCGCAAACTAACAGCTATGGGCAGCAAAGTTCAATTGTAAGTTCGCTGAGCAAATAAAACTGAGTACGAGAAGTATACATACTCACCTGTCTTTTGTTGAAAAAAACGAACAAACAAACTTGTAGGTCTTGGCATTTGCGCTGTTCGTGCACCATTTGGATATGGCCACGTCAAATGCATCCCTCAACAGTCTCTGAAAGTTTGCACCAAAAATATCCATCGAGTTCGACAGGCGCGCGGAACGCCGGAGAGCGGAACGACGCTCGCACGACCATCGGGTAAACAAAACCATGCGACCGCGCGCAACGCTCAGCCGCACAGCAACACTGCCGTACTGCCGTTACGAAGTTTCAAATTTGGGAGAGGGGAGCGGCGGCGCCAAGGCAGCCAAGGGCCGAGGCCCGGGGCGCCGGCGAGGCGAGCGAGTTGACTGCTCATGCAACCTCCGCCCGGTTGGTTTAGAGTTTTGGTTTCAGACCGAAAGAGAAACAGACAGAAATGATTATACAAAATAAATTACATTTTATTTTCATGGCGCGATGAAGACGTTTTGTTGAAATTACTGTTGGCAAACAAAGTTCCATATTTGTATTTTTATATTAATGAGAGCCCCCACCACCGAAGCGCTGCTGCCGGTGGCGACGCTATTCACAGCGCCGCCGATGGTGGCGACGCTAATGTCAACGCCGCGAAACTCCGACTGTGACCGGGGGTTGACCGCGCCCAAAAAAGTGGTCCCTCGATTTCCGCCTGGTGACGTCATAGAAGTGTCGTGCTGTCGCCGGTCGCGACCCTGGCGGTGTCTCAGCAGCTGTGGTGGACGTGGCAGACGCCTGTTCTGGCTGCAGGTCGCTCTTCATTGTGACAGTCCACGGAAGCCACAGCAGCCGGAAGTGGGGACGCCTGGGACGCCGCGACGACAGCGACACTCGCGTTCGCTCGTGCTTTTCGCCAGCATTTCTACGACGAACCGCCAGGATCGCGACGTCCGACAGCATGACACTCTGGCTTCTGTGGCGTCATTTGTTGCCACTTCGGGAACCCCTACATCTATCGGTAGTGATAGGACGCTAAAGCACACCAGTCAAAGACGCGCTCCAGGCACCATAATAAAGAGTACGCCTCCTCCAAACCCCATTCCAAGATGTACGAGTCCTCAGCCCAAATTGCGATTTCCTCAGCCCAGCACGCGCATGTTCGTCACTTCGGAAAGCGAGCAAATCACGCGCCCTACGAGCGAACGCTAAAAATGAAAGCCGTTTACAACTCCCTGCAACGCCAAATTAGAGCGCAGCTCTTGAGGAGGAGGAGGAGGGGGAAGGTACGGAGAGGAGGCTGTGTCCCTCCTCCTCTCCTGCTTGCCCCCTAAATCTAGAGGGAAAATATTTTCCTCTAGATATAGCAGGGAAAATTTTCCGCTAGATTTAGCGGGAAAAAGTTCCGTTAGATTTAGTGGGAAATTTACCCATCAGGCACCGCGCGGTTACGCCGACGGCGACGCCGCTCAAGCCGGAAGCGGGCGCCTAAGAGCTGCGCTCCAAAATGGTACCGGCCTGGAGCCCTTTTCTAGAAATGTCTACACTCGGGGACAAAGTTTTTCTGGTATTTCCGAAGAAATGAAGGCCGCACGAGCACGGCCGTGATCGGCGCTCAATGTGCGCGAGCGCACGGGTACCCATAGCTTTGACTGTCATGGCCAAAACGAAGCTCCGCCCACCGTGTATCAGCATCGTTGACAGCCTAGTGTTCCTGTATAGACCTTTTTCGCAAGGGCGCCGCCATCTTGAATTGTCGTCACTTCCAGTATAGGCGGAAACATTGTTTTGCCGTCGCCACGCCAATAAAAGGCATGTAGGAGATAAACGTAACCGTCACACATTTTCGTTTTGCCTCCCCTCTATTTTTTTACTAGTTGCAGGTTGAAACGTTTTGATATTTTTTCGTCGCCCATACTGGATATGCCTACTCGGCGGTCGGGGGCAAGAATAAGCAGAAAAGGTCCATAGGCTCCCTACGGGAGCCAGAGTTGCGCGTTCAGCCATCTTGAAATCCAAAGTTATGCGGGAAAGTCACTCTTAACGAGCGCAGCAGCCTTTTTTATCAATCGCAGCAAAGGTTCAGAAAGGGACTTTCTAGTACAACCCATCTGATCGAAACTGTTCACGAGCTAGCTCATAAAATTGATCATCGCGGTCAGATTGACATAGTATACTTAGAGTTCGCTAACGCTTTTGATTAAGTGTCTCATCAGAAGTTATTACTAAAACAACAAAATATTAAAAACACAAGCATAACACAATGTACACAATGGTTTCATTCTTATCTATCTTCTCGAGTGCAGTAGGTTGAGACCGGTGGTCGTACATCAAGTATTTTTTTCTCCAGTCCTTTCCCGTGTGCCAAAGGGAAGTGTTTTGGGTCCGCTTTTATTTATAATCTTTATAAATGGCCTCCACAATGTAATTAAAGTGCCAATACGATTGGTTCGCAGATGACTGCGTGATCTACAGGGTGAAACAAGGAGACGGCAGGCTCTTTAAATCGACCGGAAAATTCGGTTTCTAACCTATCGCGCTACGACTTTGTGCAGCGTTGCCCACAGGTGGTGCATTTATTTCGTAAAATTTGCAAAGAACGAACTTACCTGAGAAAAAGTAAAGAAAGAAAAAGGCTTAGCTCCTATGGAAACGCAGCGACGCCACCGGTCTGCAAACAACACGGCGCCGTTTCACACGGGAGACAAGAGATGGCGCAAGCGGTCGCGACGCCAACTGCCGCCAACGAACGAGCAGACGACGCCGAGAGCCGTCGTGTTTAGCAGACAAGGAACTGCAGTTCCTTGTTGCTACCGCGCCTGTTTTTGTTTCTGTGACTGTCGCCGCCTGCGGAACGCGAGCCGCTTTTGAGTCGAAAGGATCGTCTGCTAAAGTGCCGGCTCTCGGCGCCGTATGCTCGTTCGTTGCCGGCGTTCGTTGCGCCATCTCTTGTCTCCCGTGCGAAACGGCGCCGTGTTGTTTGAAGACCGGTGGCGTCGCTGCGTTTCCATAGGAGCTAAGCCTTTTTCTTTCTTTACTTTTTCCCTCAGGTAAGTTCGTTCTTTGCAAATTTTACGAAAAAAATGCACCATCTGTGGGCAACGCTGCACAAAATCGTAGCGCGATAGGTTAAGAAACCGAATTTTCCGGTCGATTTAAAGAGCCTGCCGTCTCCTTGTTTCACCCGGTATAATGAAATCAGAACACCAGATGATCAGGCCGAATTAAATAGAAATCTACAAAACATTAACAAATGGTGTCGAGATTGGCAAATGGTCTTAAATCCAGGAAAATCAGTCTTTATGACAGTTACGAGAAAAAACAATTTCTGAGGTACGGCTACTCTATCAACGAACATGAACTCGCAAGGGTAACTGAGCACCAAGTACTTAGGCTTGACATTCACTTGAGGTGTACGTTGGAATGCTCATATAGACCGTTTTATCGTGGGTAGCGCCATTTTGAGAGCGAGAGAGAAAAGGGGAAAGGGCTACCGGCGCTTTCCTCCTTTCTGGTTGTGTAGAAAGAGTGAAAGTCCCGGATGAAAGGCTTCGCCGGTGTTGGGTGTCTGCAGTGCCGGAACTTCGTTCGCGCTTTCTTCTCTGTTTTAAACTCGCAAACTTAATTAGAGCCACGGGCTTCGATGGCGACAGTCCCCCGGTCATCGGGACACCATTGCCCGGTCATAGGGTGCACGAATAACGACAGAAAGCGTCGAATACTGTCCGAGGACCTATGTAGCTTGCATGGAATCCGGCAAGGCGAGTGCGGCTGCAATGTTTTTAAGCTCCATCGCTTTCCGCATGACTGGAACTGATGAACCATTTATAAATTTTTGCTCGCAATGGGCCTATTTCAACGTAGCCGTGTTTAGTAATCAACAAGCGATACACGACACGGGAACCTCAATTAACTTTTGTAAACACCCGGAGCTACCACCGATCGTTTTGCTGCGCTGCTTTTATCTTGCGTGTCCGTGTTCTTATATATCCTTGTGGATGAACGACGAAGACGTTCTGGATGTACTTATATCGAACCGCATTAAGCCTTAAAGCAGCCACGAATTATTTTACTATTTGATGCACTATTTTGAGTACTCACCTCCAATTTCTATCGCTAGCGCGTTCGCTGCCGCTGTTCCCCCTGTCGCCGCACTGGCGGATGCCATGACTCGAACAAAGAAACGTGCACACTGGGCTCGAAAACGGATTGAACACTAAACACTTACACACAGACAGGACAGGACATACACAGAGCTGACTATCAACTATTTAATACTTCTTCTTCCTCCACCTCCTCTTCTTCTTAGTCCCTTCGAGTATTCCACGATTGCGAGATAAGATGCACTTTTTAGAATTTTTTAAAAAGAACAAAGCATAATAAGGAGTACATATAAAAAATAAATCATAGACGAAAAGAGAAAAAATATACTACATGAACGAAAATTGAAAAAAATTGAAAAACTATCCGCAAATGCCCAAGCTAACCCCATACATTTCCACTTCCAGTCACTGACATCGGTATCCCGCGGATGTTTCGAGAACTTCTTCCCATGACTGTCCTCACGAGTCACTGGCCCACAGCCGCAACACACCGTAGATATTGTTTTTCTTTGCTGTGCAGCGTGATGGACGGACGGACGGCAATCGTGGAATGCTCGAAGGGACTAAGAAGAAGAGGAGGTGGAGGAAGAAGTATTAAATAGTTGATAGTCAGCTCTGTGTATGTCCTGTCCTGTCTGTGTGTAAGTGTTTAGTGTTCAAGCTGTTTCTCATAGACATGTACCAACTAGCTCAACTCAAACCAGTTATTCGAAAACGGAGATCGGAACACACGAGACGTACCCTGCAGCGAATATCCAGCGCTTCAAATCGACCCATCAACGGAAACAACCCACCAGCGGCACTCCAGGGAGCGCTTTTGCCGTCACTCTGGTATCGCGCAGGAGATCGCGATTCAGGAAAACCGATAGAACTAACTTTTTAACAATTTCCAGCCACACCCGGCGGCGGAAATGAGCCTTCAACTAAGTGTTGTAGATAATAAAATCGAGTCAATGTCACCACTGCAAAATGTCAATATTAAGATAAATTCAGTTACAAAATTTTACAAGCTGAAACAGCAATTATCACGAGAAAACTCGCACGTACCTTTCGAGTGTACCCCATGTTCATCGGCGGTACAGCGTTCGGTGCGCGCTCCATTCACAAAGAAGAAGTATTAAATAGTTGATAGTCAGCTCTGCGTATGTCCTGTCCTGTCTGTGTGTAAGTGTTTAGTGTTCAATCCGTTTTCGAGCCCAGTGTGCACGTTTCTTTGTTCGAGTCATGGCATCCGCCAGTGCGGCGACGGGGGCAACAGCGGCAGCGAACGCGCCAGCGATAGAAATTAGAGGCGAGTACTCAAAATAGTGCATCAAATAGTAAAATAATTCGTGGCTGCTTTAAGGCTTAATACGGTTCGATATAAGTACATCTAGAACGTCTTCGTCGTTCATCCACAAGGAAATATAAGAACACGGACACGCAAGATAAAAGCAGCGCAGCAAAACGATTGGTGGTAGCTCCGGGTGTTTACAAAAGTTAATTGAGGTTCCCGTGTCG